>BMAU01021051.1:0-272500 GCA_019973935.1 Trichonephila clavipes | reverse complement strand
TGAAGCTGGAACTCTTGCTAAAGTGAACGATTGAGAATATAATGAGTAAACAGCTTAATTAAGCAACCACTTTCTAAGACCCCCGAAAGCGGCTTGGGACAACATAAACAAAACTATCACAAGTTCTCCACTCTCTTCGAAAGTACCCATCTTTTACATAACACCCTCCGGGATTTACAAAATACTTAGATCCTAAACTCTGTGTCATCCCTTTTCTGGACATACATAGTGAATTAAAACTTCTTTTCAACAAGGGATTTAGATGGATGCTTTAAACAGCTGTCGGATTCAAAAAGAGGAAGGAGTTTCGTAATTCCTTGGATTTCTAATTCTCCTGTAAAGAGAGATAAATGTTACGAATCGCATATATTTTCTGGTGTTCTCGCAGTAGGAAGCAGGATATTTTAGTTGCTGTTCTAATGTAAACGTCTTTTTTACATATTGTTTCTAATTTTGTGTAATTAATGCTTAAAGTAGAGAAAAATAATTTACACCTGGATATTTAATGTTAATATTGCTTTCTGTTTTATTTATTTTTTGATAAAAAATGTAGTATTTGTAAGTGACGCCGTTCCTTACATTATAATGGTGATTCAATGGAAACATAGTAAAATATTGGCAATAGAGCCAAGTTGGCATAATTTTTGGCAACCATATTGGCGATCGATTCAAGGTGCAGAAGTTGATATGATGTCCCTTACATAATATTGTCATTTCAGTCAAAACTTGGCAAAATATTGGTGACACAGCCAAATTAGCATCATTTCTGGAAATTTCGCAACCACTTTGGCGTATTGGCAACTTGACTGTCATATATATCTTTTGAAAATTACTCAGGAAATCTATTAACATCACGGTCTGTGACATAAGTGGATTTGGGGAGAAAAAGCTGGAAGGTAGCATTTCAGACTATAAATAGCACTTGCTCACCGAAACTGAGACAGTGTTACTTCAAATGTTAAACACGTCAGTTGCTATGATCGAACGATTGCTTGCTTGCGAATAACCTTTATCGTTACGTTTTTGTATTTTTAAACACTGATAGTTGTATCTGACCACGTAGAAGGCGTGAAGGCCTTCTGAGATTTATTTTGCTGCTATATTCTATACTTTACGGGATGTTTATCTATAATCAACTCCATCATTCTTAAGGAACTGTTTAGCTGGTTGAGACTGATAGCATAAAATCCACGAGCCCAATCTACGTAACAATGTATTACAAGATATTAAAAATTAAATTATAATCATTTATTTAAGTTTCAGGGTAAAACTTTTTACTGATAGGTTTATTAAATATATACCTAATTTTTGAGTAATGAATCTGCTAAAAGCTAGAGAAATAAAAAAAATAGCGAAAATGAAGGAGGAAATAATTTAATTAAAAACGCTAAGAATTGAAACAAATCGTTATTTAGATTCTTTTTTTGTTGTTAACTTAAATCTTCCACAATGTTTATGCAAATAAATTTAAGAAGCCAAAAATTAAACATACAAAAACTATTTTGGTTTTTATTCGTTTACGTATCTTATGTGGAAACAAAATTTTTGAGAAAAATGGATTAGTTATTTTATGGAGGAAACCAATGCTAATGCACACTTAAGGAATGAAATTAAATGGCAATATATGTATGTATGCATACGGAAATACAAACGTCAGTCAAACTTCAATATTGTCTTTATACGAATTAATGCTAATTTTATCAAACATTTTGCAGAATTTATATAAAAATATGAGAGTTATAGCAACGTTTACGTATACTAAGTTTATTTTTGATAAATTTAAATCAGTTGGGTTAGGTTATTTAGGTTAGTTGAAGAGTACAATTTATATATTGTTAAATTACCGACTCTACGAGGGAAAACAAATAAGGTATTTTACAATGCCAATCTTTTCATAAATTCTTTGCAGAGTTTATATAAAAATATGAGTGTTATATAACAACATTTACGTATACTAAATTTATTTATAGTAAATTTAGATTAATTTCTTCATGTCGAAGTGTACAATTTTATTGTTAAATTACCGACTCTACGAGTGGAACGAAATACGGTATTTTACAATACCAGTCTTTTCGTGAATTATTTGCTATCAGACTCAAAAATCAAAAAAAGTTCTTGAAGACTTATGAAAATCTACAGTAAAAAAAGAATCCTTAAAGTACATGATAGAATACTAAATTTCACAGGATATATACCAGAAGGGTTTCGCACCTTTTACAGCACTCACACACAACAATCAGTGTTTAAACGCTCAAGTACATAATGTTAAAGATTATCCGCAAGCAGTTTTTCTTTAACAGTCGAAGTAATACTGATCCACCAGTTTCAGAGACTGATATTTATAGTCTGTGCTGCTACCTTCGAGCGTTCTCTCGAGAATCTTATTAAGTCAAAGATAGCTAAGTTAAAAATTTCCCCAGTAACTTTCAGAACCATCAATATTGTTGCCATTTTTCTAAATCTCGATTGAAACGCCATTATTATGTAAGAAATGATGTTGCTTGCAAATAATACAATTTTTATCATAAAATAAATGCAACAGGAGGTAACATTAACGTTTTAAACACCAATATATAAACCGTTTACACTAATCTAAGATACAATTTAAGCATAAACTGAACAGCATAACAATGCAATACATCAATAGAGAAACGCATTAATGTAAGTAGGAATAAAAGCTTAATAAAAGCCATTGCATAGAAAAAATATCACTCAAATAGAAAACCCATTTAACCTTTAAGTTTTTGAAAAAACTTCAATGTTTTTATCTAGCTAATTTTCTTTATATTGTTTTAAGTGCACAGTTAATGAGTTCCAAAGCAAAAATTGTGGTACCAGTTGAAACTTTAAAATATATGCACTAGTGTTTAATCAACAAATGTTTAAAATTAAATGTTGAGGTGTGTATTTTCTAAGAATATACTAAAGGGTGTTTTTTTTCATAGGTATAGAACTTTAAATTGCAATAAAACAACGATGTATTATTCGATTGACATGAATTTTTTTTTATTCGAAGATAATCTTGTGGCATTACATTTTAAATATGATTTCTGCCATATGACTGCCACGCTGGGGCTGGGATGTAGTCCAATCTGGACGTCCAATTTTCGATGACTTTTTCCAACATTTTTGGCCGTATATCGGCAATAACACGGCGAACGTTGTCTTCCAAATGGTCAAGCGTTTGTGGCTTATCCGCATAGACCAATGACTTTACATAGCCCCACAGAAAATAGTCTAGCGGTGTTAAATCACAAGATCTTGGAGGCCGATTCACAGGTCCAAACGTGAAATTAGGCGGTCACCAAACGTGTCTTTCAATAAATCGATTGTGGCACGAGCTGTGTGACATGCTGCGCCGTCTTGTTGGAACCACAGCTCCTGGACATCATGATTGTTCAATTCAGGAATGAAAAAGTTAGTAATCATGGCTCTATACCGATCACCATTGACTGCAACGTTGTGGCCTTCATCGTTTTTGAAGAAGGATTCCACCAGCCCATAAAGCGCACCAAACAGTCAGTTTTTCTGGATGTAACGGTGTTTCGACATACACTTGTGGATTAGCTTCACTCCAAATGCGGCAGTTTTGTTTGTTGACGTAGCCATTCAACCAGAAGTGCGCTTCATCGCTAAACAAAATTCGCTTATGAAAATCGGGAACAATGGCAATCTCGTTTTGGGCCCATTCGATGAATCTACGCCTTGCTTGATGATCGTTTTGATGAATTGCCAAACCAAACAGAATAAATCATTTGACAGCTGTTAAATCGGTCGCCATCTTGGAAAGTAATGCCAACTTAAACTTCTTTACCTGGAAAAAAAACACTCTTTATTTTAGTGTCATGTCTAAAAATATACTCATAGAATTTAATTTTTTTTCATAAAGGGGAAGGTGGATAGTTTATTATTTTATCGATTTAAAACTAAATTTTACAGTAAAAAATTTAATACAAGTAATACTTTTATCAAGATTTTTGCTACTTCATACAGTTAAATGTCTAATAAAGTAGTATTCTACACTACATAATCTTTCCCTAAGTCTTAATATAAATAGCATATAAATTATTGCTCTTAGAAATATGTATATATTAGAGAAAAATACGAGGATTACTTTTAAGGAGAGCTATTTAAATCATTTAAATGTAATAACTTTTTTTTAAAAAAATGTGATTTGAAGCTTAACTATGAAAAGAATATAATAATAGTTAATAAACAATTTTTTTAAAAATATTGATTTTTTTTCAAAGTCTTAAAAAATTTAAATGTATTTTATACGAAATTAAATTGCCTTACGTTTGTCCTTGTTTCTAACTTGGTTAAAATAAACTTAAATTTGCAAATAGATTCCTTTCCTTGTTTCAATAAAAACAATTTATTAAATAACTTCATTATAGAAATTTAGAAAAAAATAGTTTTGAATTAAAACAAAATAATTCAGTCGCAAAGAAAGAATACATAGTTACTCATTTGAAACATTTTACACATTTATGCACATTTTAAAAGCCTAATTTCGCCATTTAAAAGAAAATTTTCTGAAATAAAATTTATTCTGTTTTTTTTAAAGACTTTAAGAGATGAGGATATATGCATTTTTTTATCAGAAAAAGAACTTTAAAATTTAGATTATTTTTGTCAATTAAGTAATTAATTTCATTAATTAAAAATATATGTAGATAATATTTTTCTTCTTTCAATGTTTTATAATTTCACAGAAAATACTTGTGTAAAGTTAAAATTAGTAAAAGGAATTGTATAATTTAATGCATTTAATTGAGAATAATATATTCGAACAATTCCTTATTATTTCTTTTAAATTATATCCTTTCTTCTGAATAATAACTGCGATGAAGAAACAAAGGAATTTGCATTAACTCATGTTAGAAATTGTTTAAAAATTACACTTCTGATAAATATTTATAAATTATTATTTCCATTAAATATTCAAGTCACATTTACATATATGTTTTATTTTAAACACATTTGTTTGTTAAAGTTTTGAAGGATTATTTGTTTTAATAAATTTATTGAGTGATAGGAAAAATAATTACTTTATTTATTTTAAATTATTTATTTCGCAATGAATAAATGGCATTTTTATAAAGAAATAATCCATTTAACATTTGTTTAAGAGTGAAAATAAATAAATATACATTTTTTGAAAAGAATAGAAAGCTTACATTTTGATAGAGTTAAAACATTTATAATAAAAAAATTTATCAACATTTCAATTCAATAAATATAATGTTTTTTAATTTAAAACTAAATATTTAATCATAAACATAATTATATTGACTAGCAAAAATAGATAACTTAAATTACGGGTGATTTTTTTAATACAATGATATTTACCACTGTTGTATGTAATGGTAATCAATATTTAAACTACGTTATTGACGAGTATTAACTGTAACATATATTAACACTTTGTATGTTATTAGTTAACGTGCTTTGTTGTAACAGTGTACATCCAATTTGGATAGTTTGGCTGAAAAACCAGTTTCCGATGCTAACTTTTGTCATTTTTTTTCACAGTACATTGTTACAACAATGGAGACGAATCTAAGTTGGCATAGAAAACAGGTAATTAATTAAATTAAATTAATGAATTAATATTCAAAAAAATATTAACATCAAGTGTCATTCAATACAAGTTTTAAAAAATTATTTGAACTTTATTGGATGAATATAAAGTATTTTATTAACGATTGAAAATTTGAACACAAGATAAATATATAAATATATATAAAAAGAGAGTGAGTTAATAGTAAGAATTGAAAAAATAAGTTTAAAAAGGTCTGTTATACATTCATCATTGATATTATGTGAATAAGAATAACAATTAACAAAATTTTGAGAAATTTCTAAAGTATTTCCTGTAATGCGTTAATAAAAGGGAAAATTTATATTTAATTTTAACCGTAAAATCATAATTTTTTAAAAAATTTTGTCAATGTTTCTGGGGAAAAAATATTACTTTGCATGATGTATTTTCTAATTTTAAGAAACTTTAAATATATTTAATTTAAGATTAAGGTTTTTCTCTATATATGTCAAGAAAGTTAAAGTCAGATGTATGGTATTTACATGTTAAGTATGTAAAACATGTCAAATATGTTGCTGAACAAATACTTTTGATTTTCCATTTGATAACGTTCTTCACAATTTCAGTATAAAATTTGGCAGAAAGATCTATCTTAAGCTCAATTAAGAGTAAATTAAAATATGTGTAATACTTACATATCTCTTAATTTTTACACACCACGAACTTATATCGTCTGCTAATAAAATAAATCTGCATTAAAACATTAATATTCTTTTAGCTTTAAACATCTTTAAGGAATGTGAAAATATTAATTTAGCAAAAATATCATTATCTTTCCTGTATTCGATGGATGTTATTCCCTTAAAAAAGACAATTTATTTATTTCTTTTTTAATTTCATTTATTTATTTTATAAAAAAGAACTTACGATACATAGTATCATTGAAAAATAAGTTTTGTAAAAAAATGTTTTGGTGAAAAAATAATTTTTTCATTACTCCATCATATAAAAACATCTCAATACAATAACAATACAAACTAATCATTATTTACAAAAATTAAAAATTAGAAAAGTCATCTGCCATTTCATTAATAGAAAGCTATATTTTTTTTCTGGCTGTATGTAAATAGCTAATAGGGTTTCAGTTTACTAACAAGGCGAGGGCACGACTAAGGAAATTCATTTGGGTTCGAGACTTGGTGTAATAGTGGTACTTCTTTAGGGTGTTTAACCCTCAATGTAATTCCACCGAATGGTCAAAGAATTCGGAGCAAAAAGCCTTCGAAATTCATGTTTAGCTTTTATAAAATTAAATTTCAATTTCCTCCGACGATTTCGTAGCCTGGTTAATATATCATCTGCATACTATACGCGAGCTCTGGGTTTGATTCATCAATCAATTTTTTTTCACATTTCATTTAATTATTTTTAAAATTAAATAAACTTATTTACGAAAGTTTATCAAATATTTAATGATATTTTATTTAACTATTTTGTATTTTATAAAGTAAAAAATACTGTAATTATATAAATATTTATATTAATTTGTATATTTAAATATATTTTTATATTAGTAAATAATATTTATAATAAAATATGTAAAATAAATATTAAATGATATTAAACATAAAAGTTAGTTACCAGTAGTGTTATCATGTTAAATAAAATATACTATGGATAAAATATTATATATAATATAAAATAATGTATAAAGTATATTATTATTAAATTAATTATTTTATAATTTTATAAAACATTTAATAAGTCCTTTTTGAATAAATTTATAAATAATTTATAAAGTATATTATTATTAAATTAATTATTTATAATTTTATAAAATATTTAATAAGTCCTTTTTGAATAAATTTATAAATGATTTTAAAAAGTTTATTTGAATAATTTTAAAAACTTTAATAATTGTTTCAACAATAAATAATAAATTTAATAATAAAATAATAATAAATTAATAATTATTTCAATAAAAAATTAATAATAATTTTAACAAAATTTTTTATTAATAATAATTCTTATTTATTAATTTTAATTATATATTATTTTAATTAATAGCTATTTTATATAATTTTAAGTAATAATTATTTTAAATATTTTTATTAATAATTATTTAAAATAATTTAAATTATTAATACTTTTAATTAATAATTAATTTAATTGATTTTAATTAATAGTTATTTCAAATATTTTTATAATAATAATTTTAAATAATAAATAAATAATTTAAATAATAAATTTATTTAATTGTTTTTACTTTATAAAATACAAAATAATTACATAAAATATCATTTAATATTTAATAAACCTTTCATAAATAAGTTTATTTAATTTTAAAAATAATTAAATGAAATGAAAGAAAAAAATTGATTGATGAATAGAACCCAGAGATCACGCATAGTATGCAGATGATATATCAACAAGGCTACGAAATTGTTGAAGGAAATTGAAATTTAATAGTATAAAGACTAAGCATGATTTTGGGAGGCTTTTTTCTCCGAATTGACTGGCCATTAGGCGGAATTACATTGAGTGTTGAACACCCTAAAAGAGTACTACTATTACACAAAGTCTCAACCCCCAAGGAATTTCCTTAGTCGTGCCCTATCCTTGTAAGTTTAGAATTCAAATAACTTACTGAAAATAGATTCAATAAAAATATCCGTGACTTCTTTTTTTCTTTTTATGTATTTTTTTAAAGTTTTCAATGAAGAGGTACATTAAGCAAATACATTTTACACTCCGACGCAAAAATTAATAATTATAACAAAAATAATACATTTTTTAAGTTTTTTTTGTTTTATATATATGTAGTAAGAGAGAGAGAAAGAGAGAGAAGAGAGAGAAGAGAGAGAGAGAGAGAATAATTACTACACACATAGTGCAGATAGAATGTGGTTGAAATAATCTAGCTTGTTTTATTTTTATTTCATTTAATTAATGTTATGGTAGATCTGCGACTCGAAATATTAAAAACTGGTGTTTCGTCATTCGATCATAATTTGAAATGAAGGTATTTAAAATCAAAATTTGTCGAAATTAATCATGGGTTGATTATTCTTACCGTATGAACTTTAAAGTCGTTGTGCAACATGTTAATCAACTTTTTATTCCCTCATATTCAACTATTGAATATGAGATATTTCTGACAAGATTTTGCACAAATACTCACACACAAGGGCTAGCAGACTTACAATTTCTTTTTTTAAATTTCTAATGGTGCTGCAAGATGGTATTTTACCATTGCAGACCTGAGAGCCTGGTATCACTTTTAAGTGTGGCACCAAATTGGTGGATACAATTTACCATTATGTACTGTTTACGCCCAGTAAACAGTACATAATTTTATGATGGTAGTATGTGAAATCATACTACCAAGCATTCACTCTAGGGATCTTTTGCATGTCCCATTTTAATACGACTCGGACGCTGTCGATTTTTTGCATCATAAAAATCTTCCAACTTGAGCAGGGGTTGAACCCACAAACTTGGACGTACAAGGATAGCACCAAATTAACTACGCCACCAAGCCAGCACACACACACACACACACAAAAATAAATGAATAAAAAAATAAAAAAAAGAAGAGAATGATCGTACTACTTACTAAGGAATACTAAGGAGTACTTGCATACTAAGGAATACTTTGGTGGGTGGTTCAAATTGCTTCTAATAGCTACTTAATTTTCTCTATTTTGTTTTATTTTTCTCAAAGAAATCTAACTAATTAAAAAATTCATGAAATTTAATATATAATACCCAAACAAGGCATAACCATTTGATTTTCCAAATCGCCAAGACTATAACATAAGTTACATGAATAAATAACAAATTCTAAATTAATATAAAAATTTATTACTTATCTATATTTTTTTTATAAATTATTTCCTAATTTTTTTTTTTTAAAAAATAAGTGTAAAAATTAATACATATTTTGAAAAAAATAGTATGAAAATGCTAAATACACATACATTTAATGCCTTAATTTAGTAATATTATTAGTATCACTATACTTCTGTAAGAAAAAAGAAAGTTATGCGTAAAAAAAACCCGTAAAAAATTAGAAATTTATTAAACATTTTACTTATTTATTGTAAAAGATCAAATTCATTTGTATAAAAATGTTTCACATAAAAAAGTATTCCCATATAAAATATTATTATCCATTTCCTTTTAAAAGTACGTGGGTAATTTTTTTTTCTAAGCATTCTATAACTTTGGAAGAGTTTTATAGTTCTTATATTTTTCAGACTTTTGTAGACATCTTTTTTCATACATCTCCATCTATCTATGTAAACATTTACGTAAAACATTTTGGATTTCCTTTCTGAAATCACGCATTTTTGTGCAAATGTATGAACCAGTCAATGAATTCTTTATTACAATTCTTAGTCGAAACGTTATTCTTTATTAGCTCACAAAGAAAATGTTTAGATTCTTAAATCATGGTTGGCTAAACAACATAAAGATTCATTATTGAAAATTTTGAGAACACTTAATTAAAGATAATGTAGGGAAAATCTCTTTTTTGAACAGTTCTTAACTTCAAAGTCTGATCGATGTATCACACAGAGCGGAAATTGAAAACTCCTCGCTCATTATTCATAAACTTATGTATCCGAAACTTTGTCAATACGTGATATGTTAACTTCTTGAATTTTCTAATTATTTACATTCAATCAATACTACGCTTATAAATCTCAGCATTTTTAATGGTTTATTTATTGAAGCAAGCTTTATTAGGATAAGATTAAAATAATAAATAAGTTTATCCTTTAAAACTATAAAAAACTGTGTATTAACCACTAATCCAGTCATTTTTTTTAAAACAGGCACATTTTTCATTGTGTATTACTAAACAGCGTAATTAACAGAATAAGAAAGCGGAAAAATTTATTTTAATTTTAAAGCTAAAATATTTTACTCTCCCTTCTTTATTTTAAAACTGTGGATCAGAAAAACTCCAGTGTTTGCTTTTATTAAAAACAGTCTGCATACAATGACGAAATTTCCATACATCTTACAAATTTTTGTTACTTACAAGAAGATGGCACGACTAAGGAAATTCATTTTGGGACGAGACTAGGTGTAATAGTAATACTCCTTCAGGGTGTTCAACCTTCAGTGAAATTCCGCCGAAAGGCCAGTCAATTCGGAGAAAATAGCCTTCGAAATCCCTGCTTAGCTTTTATACAAAAAAAGTTTTAATTACCGCAGGAGACTCAGTGACAAATTTGGTAGTACGCCTGGTTTTTGTACTGGCGGATAGGGTTCGAATCTCGCAATCAACTATGTTTTACAATCCCCATTAATTTTTTTTCTAAATTAAATAAATTTATTTAAAAAGGATTTATTAAATATTTTATATTTCTATAAAATAGTTAAATAATTAATAAATAAAAAGGATATATTGTTATTTTTATTATATTAGTAAAACATGTTATTTTATTGTTTTTTTTTAAATTAAATAAATTTATTTATGAAAGGTTATTAAATATTAAATGATATTTAATGTAATTATTTTATATTTTAAAAAGTAAAAAAAATACTTTAATTATATAAATATTTATATTATATTTTATAAAAATATTTTTTAAATTATACTGTATAAAAATATTTTTCTATTAATAAATAATATTTATAATAAAATGTATTATATAAATATTATAAATGATATTTTATATAGAAATTAGTTACTACGAGTTTTACAATGTGAAATACAATATACTACGACTACAAATAAAATATTACATATAATATAAAATAATTTATAAAATGTATTATTATTATTATTATTATTATTAAATTACTTATTTAATAAATTATGTAATAAACATAATTTGTATTGCTTAAATATTATTGATTTGATTATTTTACAATTATATAAAATATTTAATAAGTATTTTTTTAAATAATTTTATTTAATTTAAAAAAAAAATAAATGAATTGAAGAAAAAGGTTATTACATGATTTGAACCCTATCCACCGGCGAAGAAAGCAGGTGTTCTACCAACCATACGCCACTGAGTAGTTGGAGGCAATTAAAACTTAATTGTATGAAAGCTAAGCATGAATTTAGAAGGCTATTTTCTTCGAATTGACTGGCCATTCGGCGGAATTACATTGAGGATTGAACACCCTACAAAAGTGCTTCTATTACACTAAGTCTAGACCCCAAATGAATTTCCTTAATCGTGCCATTGTTAGTACTTTTTCAAACGGTTGTGAGCTTTGTGTCTGTGTAAGTTCTTCTGAAGAATGATCCAAACAATTAGCAGATGGTTCAAAATATGTATCCAAATTTAGTTTATATTTTCACAAAGAAATGTTTTTGTTGTTTGAGAAATCCGTTATTTCAAAAGATGTTGGTCTAATTGCAAAATTATTACGAACAGTAGGACACAAACTTTAAGGATCTAAATTTCTGTCCTTACCAAAGAAAAAACTACTTCTCCATCACAAAGGAAATTATGGATGCAGATCATTCCAGTTAATCAGGCAAACTGCATCACGTTTTCAAAACACTAACGCTAAGTAATATATCCATAATAATTAAAAAAAAGCGCAAATACAAAAAGAAAGAAGTAAAATATCAGTACCTGTACAGCAAATGTGGTAACTAGATGCGAACAATTTCAGAAACCCGTACACTGTAGATCAAACCGTTTAAGGGGTTAAATCTCATGTTTAGCGAAGTATACTACTTAAAAACAAATTAAACATGATAACAATAAAAAAATGCAATGTTAATCTATGTTTTACTTTAAAACAACAAAACACTTTAAAAAGACTGTGAAGTATATTTATGTGATTATGACGTACGCCTGTATGTGTGAGTGGCGTGTTGGTGAACGTCTAGTGTCAATTGGGAAATATTTATTTTATGCGATTTAAAATAAATATAGAATGACTGTTCACGATGTAAAACATTTGTGGCGATGATGTCTACATGAACGTGTAATAGCCTCCATGCTATGACGATCGTTGTGGCAGGGTGGCTAAGACACTCGTTTTCGGATTGGAAGGTATTCAGTTCCAATCTTTCTTCTTTGGTGACCCTAGTTATGCAAAGAAAACTGCAAAAGTCATGGCGCCATCAATCCGCCGCAAATGCAACCTAACCGTCAGACACATGACGCAACCAACAAAGTCGTCTTCCACAAATGACGCAACACAAAAGCCGTCACACACGATGACTTAACCCACAAGCCGTCCCACACGATGACTCTACTCACAAGCTGTCACACTTGAATGACGTAACCTTCAAAGTCATCGCACTCTCTCAAAGTAAAGCAAAATCACGCGCTCGCCACGATAATGGTATCATTCATTCGCCTATTCGTCGAATCACCTTCAGGGGATTAGTGTGGCGTTAATAACTACATAAACCATTAACAGCCTCCATGTTATGACGATCGTTGTGGCATGATGGTGAAGATACTCGTTTTCAGATCGGAAGGTTCCCAGCTCTAATCGTCCTTCGCATTTATTTCACTCTTTTGATGATGAATATTTGTAAGATAGAATACAAATAACACATATTATATCAAAGAAATATCAACAATACTAACAATCTATTTCATTAACCGTCATTTCGAAGCAGTAAAAGAGACCTCAATGGTCTTGTGGTTATGGTCCCGGTCTCATGGTTGGTTTGTCATGAGTTAGAGCCCTAGTGCCTACTACGGAACCGCCATGCCTGAGGAATGTTAGATCTGCCGTGGCTCAAAGTCCTCACCTTGGCACAGGGCAGTGGTCTTCAAACTGTGTTCAGCGGAACCCAGTGGTTCCACAAGGCGTACCCAGGAGATCCATGAGTCACAATAAAAAAATTGAGGAGAAATAAACTCAGTTACGTTTAAAAGCGTATAAAATCAGTTGTGTTCAAAATTAAAACTGAAAATTTTATTTGTAGTTAATAACTTTATTTTGCAACACTTTTTGAACTTTTATCATAATATATTAAAATAATATTGAAAGGCGAAAATTTTATCTTTATATATATACTTCTTACTGGATTCTGACTAATTTATTGTTAATTACCTCGAGTTCCTTGAGATAATTTCATACTCGTTAGTTAGCACAACGTCTTTCAAAACTAAATAGTTTTCTAATGCAAAATGTACCTTATTACATTTGTGAAAAACTGCACCCATAATGAATGAAATTGAACAACATATCAACACAGCTGATGCTAAAATCTAAATTTAAGCGAGAACAGCTTCTAAACTTTTGGTTGTAAATTCTCTCTTTCATGCACAATTCACGGGATTTCTCACACAGCTACACTGCTGGACAATTGCTAAGGACGGATCACAAATTGCTATGTAACATAACATTAAGCAAGACATGAGGCCTTGTAGGATAAAATATGGTTGCCACACTGTTCAGACATTAGAATAAAGAATATTTATTGTTCTGGAAAGTACAAAAGCTGTGAAACATCTGAAAGAAAAAAATGTTCATTTGAACTGCGTACGGAGAAATGGAACAATGTATCTAAAAGTCAGCAGGCACCTTAAAGAAAGGTATCAGTACGGTATATGTCCACCGTGGAGTGTGATGCAACATTCCACACGTCGTACCATACTTTGCACAACATTATCCAGCAGCTGTTGAGAAAATTTATCCCATTCCTCGGTAAGTGCACGGATGAGTGTGTTCTTGTTTGTCGGAGGATAGTTTGACCAGCAACTTGCCTCCCCAAAGCATCCCACACATTTTCAATGGGGTTTAGATCTGGAGCACGCGCTGGCCATACGAGACGTTGAATACCCTCGCTGTCTAGACAATCCTGAACAGCGAGTGTTCGATGACATGTTGCGTTGTCGTCCATAAAAACAAATTTATCACCGACAGCACCATGGAAAAGACGAACATGAGGAAGTAGAACTTCATCAATGTATCGTTGGCCCGTCAGAGTCCCATTCGCAACCACATGTAGGCGTGTACGGTCATTAATCATGATGCCGGCCCACACCACGATACTGCATGTTGGATATCGGTCCTTTTCCTGGATATTTGCTGGACGATAAGCAGTACCACTCTCGCGCCAGATCAGTTGGCGTCTACAATCCGATGACAGACTGAACCTACTCTCATCTCAGAATAGTACGCATGGCCAGTCCTGTTCAGTCCAATTGTAATGCTCACGACACCATTGCAAACGGGCAGTACGGTGCTGTCTGGTCAATGGGACACACACAACAGGTCTGCGTGCGTATAGTCCTCCTACCCTCAAACGTCTGGCAACTGTTTTTCGGGAGATCTGCTTTCCTGAGGCAGCAAGAAACTGATTTGCCACCTGCTGAGCTGTGGTGCGTCTGTTCCTTTTTGCTGATAGGACGATATATATGTCTTCTGCAGGCGTCGTACTTCTAACACGACCTCTCCCGTGTCGTCTACTACACATTCCAGTAATTTGAAATGTTTTGCACAGCCGTGAAACAACGCTGTGAGCGATGTCGAATTCCCTGGCAACATCTGTTATTTTTCGCCCTTCTTTGATCTTTCCAATAATTCGGCCACGCATAAAATCATCTATGTGATATCGGGAAGACATGCCAAAAATTTTACGTTCGTCTATTAAATCTTTCCTGTAAAACTTTGACTTGAAACAACAACTGTCCACACGCGTCAAAACCTTTAAAGCTCTTATGAATGCTATCATGTGATGAACAGACGTGGAAAAAAAATTGCATACTCATACTTCTTCTTACTAATATATCCCGCACTTATTCTAATTTTCCACATTTTGCTTCCTTTCATTTTGTGGTTGCTATAGATGATAGTGTTATCCGTCCTTAGCAATTGTCCAGTAGTGTATAAACATTTTAATACCATTCAGAACATTGTGTTTTTGTGAAATATATTTCTCAACGTAAGAGGCTACAAAAAACAAGGTATTAAAACAAATTAAACTCAGAATATGTAATTCAATTGCATTTAATCTCAATAGACCTAGTGTGACAATTTGTGGAAAAAATATTAGGATATATCCCAGCTACATGGGTAGGTAATACTTGAATCACAAATTAATATTACTAAAGAGTAAATTATATTTAAAATATCAGATTTGATTTTTTTAATTGCCTTAACATAAAGTGACTATAACATGTTGATCTACGTTAAGTATTATTTTGAGATATATTCTTCTATGTACGTGTATAGAATGGGGCGCCATGAAAATACTTTTTAATTCTAGAGGGTTTTCGTGAGGTGAAATGTTTTTAGACCACAGATATAGGGTAATAATTTGAAGGAAGCGTGGGGCTCACAGATTCAGTATCGTCACGTTGTCGTGTTGAAAATAAAAAGGCTCTTTACCAATACCCGCATATTGATGAATAGTGCAAAATTTATAAACATTAGTTCACTCGAGACTGAAAACATTTTAAAGTGATATTTTTCTGAAATAATAAATATAGCTTACCTTATTTATATTAATTCCTTACAAAAGCTAAATATTGGGACATTTTTTTTTGAAAAACAAGTAATATAAAAAAAATTAAGTCAATTCCTGCTTAGATCAACAAAGAAAATTTTTTTATCTTAGTTACTTTTTAGTAAATAATTACAATCAATATAAATATAACAGAATCATAAAATTCAGTGGCAACTTATTTTTATTAATTATCATTAAAATATTGTGTTGTCATCCAAAACAATCGTGTGCATAAAATTACAGTTCCAATGAATGCTTTAAAATGCGAGAAAAAAAAAAGTTTTGACCCAAGTCGCTAAAAATGAAACCAACGTAGCTCTATCTGTAAATCTTAAAATAATTAGTTTCAGTCAATTAATTTTAATTAATTATACTTAAATTATCGTATTTTTACCCGAAACAATTGTGTAAGGAAAATTTCAGCTCAAATAAGCGCTTTAAAATAAGAGGGAAAATTTTTTTCAAGTTTTATGATACAAGTCACTGAAATAGTCGCCAAAAAGGATGCCAAAGTGGCTGTATTTATAATTATTTGAATAATTAATTTTAATCAATTAATATACATTAATTATAATTAAATTACTGTATTGTCATCCAAAATAATCATGTATATAAAATTACAGCTCAACTGAGCGATTTAAAATGTATTTTATTAACGATTGAAGATTTGAACAATATAAATAAATATATAGAGTGTGAGCTAATAGTAGGAATTGAAAAATACTTTCGGCAGCATTATGTGACTCGTTGGGCATATGAGTAAGTTTTAAATTGCAATCTTGAAAATAAAGAAATATTTTAAATTCTGTATATGTATAGATCAGCTGCACATTTATCATTAAATTGTAAGCTATTGTTCGAAGTACTACTAATAAATTAAATCAAATGATGTATTTCTTTCTTACGCACTAGCTTTGCTTTAAAATCCAAATAGACCTAGACTAATATATATATATATATATATATATATATATATATATATATATATATATATTGTAATTTTCAGAGTAAATATTTTTCTATAACCTTTCTAAATATAAATTTTAAATAAAGAAAACAGCTTTTCAAAAATGCCTTTGTTTGAATAGCTATCTGTTAAAAACTTGCAATACTTCTACTGGCGCCTATAGATACTCCACTTGCTTCATATACATGAACAAAAAGTAAATGTGAATGCTGAGTACTTGTCGAAAATTCTGGCTTGTGAAGCATTCACTCAATAGACAAATAACAAAAGACTTCTCGACACTGACACATCCATAGAATATGTGTCAGGCATGACTGTATATCCAGGACCATACCCTAAGGGGTGGTGGAGGATTGAGATATTGGCGCTAGCTGTCACGTGCTGTATTCAGAACCGAGGAAAGAACAAAAAGAAATATATGGAATGATAGATTCACAGAAAATAGGATATATAGAGTGATATTTATATTATGGATGCTGATACTACTCTTTAGACTCTTTTTTATGGCATGTATTTTGAATATCACTGTCGCTATTGATGCTGAAACGAGTGGCATGAATATCAGAGAAGAGCAATAGAGAATGGTAGTAGTGATATGAGTGTACTTTTCAAATCTCTGCATAATTAGATTCATAGGGAAAATAATGTATTGTAAAATAATGTGCAAATAATCTTATGAGGAACGTGCACATACGCATATATATGAATATATATTTATTCTGGTGAAGACCAGTGACTGAGTGGTAGTGTATAACACTTCCACCCCACATGTACAAGTTTCAAATCACGGGCTGGGCAAGGTCGACTCAGCCTTTCATTCCTTCAGTGGATAAGTACCAAGCTTGCTTGAAAACTGAACACTGGGGGTTTCACGTTAGACTGACCATTTGATACAAACATTTGAACATGCACTCCAGCGTCTAAGGCTGAAGTTTGGCCCAGTAGGCCTTATCCCTCATGAGCTGTTGTACCACTGAGTTCTGGTCAGTTATATATAGTGGGAGAAAAATGATTTTAATCATTTAAATTGTAATTATATTTTTTTTATATAAGTACTTTTAAACTTTACATGGACATAACATGAATTAAAAAGTAAAATTGAAGGAGCATATAAAACATAATTCATGTGTTTTACGTTATTTAGAAACGGGAATGGATTACATTTAAATTTAAAGATTCCTGATAAAATTTATGTGCACTTAGCCATAACGTGCATTATAGCTTCTAGATTTTGATTTAAATGAAAGTCATCTACGTATATGAGATTTTTTATTTGTTAATAAGCAGAATTTTGAGGAATTGTAGAAACATTGCCAAAATAAACTCTGCACAGACTTCTAAAAGAATTATAAATATCAACATAATTATTTTTTTTGAAATTATACATATTAATTATATTTTTCCCTGTATAACTAATATTTATGATTAAAACTGCACATTCAAAGCTATATTCAAGCATTTATATAAAATACTGCATAAAGATGTATCACAGATAAGAATTACTCTTGCGTTCGATAAACGAAAAAACTATAAATATTTCTCTAACCCTGAGGCATATTTACTTGCGAAAATAAAACATTATCTCGTTCTTTTGAAGCAGATGACATCACAGCATATTAATGAAAAATATAAGTAAAAGTTATTTATTGTAGTACTTATTTGAGATGTGTGTACAGAGTTTTATATTACTCTAGTATTTCATTTTTGTGAAACCTCAAATGATAAGAACATAAAAATCTCTGCAGAAACGATAGATGTTTTTTTTTCATTCTCTTTTGATACGAATAATGTATAAAAGGGAAGGAAGCTTTCTTAAAATGAAATAATGGTTGCAATAAATATGAGGAATAAAATACAATAATTTCTTAAGGAATCTGACTACTTGGAAAAACTTTTTTTTTAAAAAATGGAGATATAGAAATTTTTTTATGGCTTTCAGATTTATTTACTACATGCTAAAATTAAGAAGGATATGCTAAAATTAAGAAGCTGAAACTAATGCTATTACATGCTAAAAATAGAAAGAATATGCTAAAATTAAGAAGAGAAAAAGAAATTATTATTACTAAAATGAGAAAATCTATAGAGAATTACATAAATGGGGCCTATCTTGTACAAAAAGTTTATGAACAAGTTTTCAAATTTTCGATTTTTAAGCGTTGCTATGTTATTCATTGTTGAAACAACCTTCAGGATAAGAGATATTTTAATTATTACAAAAAATAGAGCACTTTATCTTAGTTATATATGAAATTGCTTTAAAAACAGTGATTATATTTGCATAAGGGACTATAAATTTTGTAATAACACAGTGATTGATAAATATGAAGGTTAAAACACTTCTTCAAATCTAAAAAATATACACACAGAATTTCAGTTAATAATTTTAAGGCGTCACTTCACGAAAATCCATGAAACAATTGATTTTTCAATTTTGATTGAAACATAAAATACCATTCTTTTTCTTTCGAATGCAGTTTAAATTTTTGTTCTAGCTAAAGTATCTTTAATAAAAAATTAACTAAAAGTATCTTTATCTTCTAACTAAAAGTATCTTTAATAATTTTTTAAAGTTGTTTACATCTGTGTCAAACCCCAAAACCACTGATTGCCACGCCCTCTCAAATCAAAACAAAATACACATGCTACTTTTCAGCCTTATAAAATGGTTTAAATTGATTAAAGGAATTTATTTTGATCAGCAACTTATTCAGGAAAGAAGTGAAGTGAATAGTTGTAGATGTTTGTTTACTTAAAGCCTTTTTTTTATCTCGTCATATGCAACGAATTTCTGCTATCGTGCGCAATAGTGTTTTCCATCAAAAACATTAATAAAACGTTTACAAAATGTTTTTATAAACTCTGTTAAGTAATAAAATGTTTAAAAAACGAAAGAGTTTGGAAAGAAATGTACAAAAATCCAAACTTTTTTGGATTTAAATGTTGATAAGTCAGACAATTTCAACATAAATAAATCAGCTTTAAAATCTAAGTTAGGTAAGTTTAATAAAGAGTATGTTTCTTTTTTAGATTCATTTGAATGTTTCTGTGAAATTCCTGACATTGTACTGTTCTTTTGTGCTTTGAAACAACATTAATTACATAAAATTAATGTAAAAACCAAGGTATTCACATAAATTTTGGTCACCAAATCTAGGGTTTGGCTACAAAATTGTTAATATGTTGTAACTTTTGTGGTCTTATTCAAACATTTCTTATTACCAGGTTTTCTAAAACAGTAGTTAATCAAAAAAGGTACAAAATTATATGAAGTGGACACAATAGAATTTCATATGCTATGAGGTCTATTTAAAAAGAAGCAGTTGCAAAAATATTTGGCGGAGTTATACATTTGTCACCTACACCACAGTGGTTTTAAGATTCCATGCATACATTAAATAATGCGACAGATATAGTAACCAAAGTGTATATGGCTTTATCTGCTTCCTAAACAATATCATTTAATAATGGATAACAAAATGTACCAGTGGCTATCAATGGTACCTGGCTAAAAAGAACCTATACATTTCTAAATAGTGTTGTTACGGTAGTTAGTTTGAACACTGGGAAAGTTGTTGATGCTAAAATATTATCACAGAAATGTTCATGTAATTTTAACAGCGATGTACATAGCAATGAGTGTTCGGCAAGTTATATTGAAAATAGAAGGGTTATGGAAGTTGAAGAGGTACACTTTCTTTTGTGTCTCTCATCGCTCGCAGACATTACACAATTTACGATATACATAATATTTGGACTATATGGGAACTCTAAAGCATACAAAGCAGTTTTAGAATCTAAAGATATGTCAATACTGAAAAATTAGAATGTGTTGATCATGTTGAGAAAATGATGGGGACATGACTTAGGGCCTTAAAATTAAAATTAAAAGACAAAAATCTTAAAGACAAAAAATCTCTAGGCTGTCTTAATGGATTGACAGATGCAGAAATAAACAAATTGCAAAGATACTGTTTTGGCTGTTCAAAACAAGTCGGGCAAATTTGTCAGCCATAAGACAAGCTATATTTGGGCTATATTTTTTTTATGAAATGTTCACAGATTTCAATCTACAGCACAGTTTATGCTCCATGGGATGTGACTTGTGGTGTAGATATAATATGTCTATACTGAAGGGTTACACATACAATCGTAAACACAACATACCTATTGCAATTAGGAGAATTGCATAAACAAAGTATTTAAAGGTCACTAATCTTGAACATTTAGCTGGATAATTGCTTGATAAAACTCAAAATATTAGTGAAAGCGGAAATATTTTTTGGTGCATAATTCCAAAAACTGTATTTGTGCAATTGGAAACTTCAAAAACTATAGTACATAAAGCTATATACTTATATAATATCAAGGCTTCATTACCAATATAAAAGTTTTAAATGTATTAAACGTTCAACCCCTGAATTTTACAAATGACGAGCGTTGCAAAAAGTAGATCATCCGTGTATTAGGAAAGCAGAATAGTCAGTTTTATAATGAACCAAAGAAGCTAGAATTAAAAACAAACAATTAAAATGTAGGCAAGAAGATCTTGTAGATGACACTAGCAATTCAAGTTACAGTTCTAGTATGCATTAGTTAATAGTAAGTTTTTACTTTAAATCACTATTTCTCAAAAAGGTAAATTTCAACACAAAAGGAACATTTTTGAAAAAACTACTTATTTTACAGCCTTGAAACTTTGCACATATGTTAACACTATACAAATAAATATTTTAATGAGAGATTTTGTCAAAAAAATTATTCAAAAAATGTTTATGGGTTAAAATGTACAAGAATTTTCATCATTTTAAAAATTTTGACGTGCTACTCCTCATATGAATTTTTTTAAAAAAACTAATCAAAATTTTGAAAAATGCTCCCATTAAAATAATAAAAACAATACAATGAATACACAAAAAATATTCATGACTGTACAACCAGCCAATTTTTTAAAAAATGTTCCTTAAACTTGGTCATTCTTAACATTACGGAGATAGGGAAAATGCTGTGTGAAGTGATCCCTTAAAAACTTTTTGAGCAATCACTGTCACTGTCTGAGCACTTTTAAAAAGCACATTTCGAGTAAAACGCACTTTAAAGTATGACATCTTGCTTAAAGTAATGTCATCTGCTTTGACTAAAACTCTTGTAGTTTTTGTTTTAATGAACGGAAAATAAAATCCTTGGTATTTTGATAAAGAGAATAAAATGACCTATGAAATAAAATCATAAAAAAATGTCAATCTATGGCAAATTTGCAATGATAGGGTAGTCGAATGCCTTAAGCTTCTTTAAAGTATTTTCCTATTGTAAGCTATAGGCGATAATTTTAATTTAAGAGCAATGCATTTGTGAAGTATCATACAGAAATCATACATTCGGGAGATATGTAGTATTGTAAATTTAATATTCATATTTCATTTGTGCTTAATTTATAAATTCAGAATTTATATTAAAGAACCCTGAGTGAGAAATATATTATAAATATTATATTATTAGTCAAGTGAAATTCAATATATTTAATGAGTGTATCTCTAAGTTCTCTTGAATACATTTAATTGAACATTTTAAGCGTTCCACATATGAAATGTTCATATATACTACATTTCACCTTATCAATGCATTGTTCAAAAATATTTATTAATAATATTCAGAAAATATTCTGAAATATACTGACGATATTTATTTAGAGACAATAAGAGGATATTTTTACCACTTATGTGTAACACCCCCGTTTGAAAGCGTACCACTGTGTGCGTCACAAAAGTCAAGCGATGACGAGTATACTCGTGACTCATAAGGCAAGTGTCATTGTTAAAATATTGGATTCAAAGGATGGGTTTATTTTATATAATTGCCAGTTTTATTGCGAATACTTATTTATTTGGTTAACATAAATATATATTGCATACATATTACTTGAAAAACTAAAGAAAAATTAAATACATTAAAGGTAAGAATTTAAACGATACGTTTCCCATGAATGACCCTACCAAAGGAACCCTATTCCAACTTTTGCTTTTGCCCTCTTAGACTATATATATATATATATATATATATATATATATATATATATATATATATATATATATATATATATATATATATATATATATATATATATATATATCTTCTAAAATCCTTATCCCTTCCTTCCTCAGTGTCTTGCCAGGTCAGGGTGGGCATTGGCTTTCTCAAGAAGCCTTTTTTAGGCCAGCTTCCTTCCTACTAGTGTCTCCAATTATTAGTTCTCAAAACTAGGATATCATTTTCTAGACCCTCAATCCATTTGAGATTTGGCCTGCTCCTTCTTCATGTGCCAATTGGTTGAGCATTGAAGGCTTTTTAGGGGTGTGGCTTTCGTCCATTCTGACAACGTGCCCTGGAAATTTAATTCGTTGTATTTTAATGAAGTTAACAATGTCAGATTCCTTATACGATTGATAGAGCTTAAAATTTGATCTTCACCGCGTTCCATTTTCCTGAATTCCTCCAAAGATAATTCATAAAATATTCATTTAGTAAATACTTATCATGTTTTCATACGTTCGAGACATGGACCAAGTGTTTCACATGAATAAGTTAATACTGATCTTAAAAGACTTTTATACAATAGAACCTTTTTTTCTCTCTTTTTTTTGATTAAATTTGAGGATTTCATATATTTTCGTATTCCATTAAAACATCTATCAAGCATAGTAATTTTATTTTGGATTTCAGTAGTTTAATCGTTTCTATTGTTACTATAATCATTATCATCGCACATAAATAACTTAGTTATGCAAACTTGTACGCTATTTCAAAGCATGTGTTAATCTTAATTTTTTTTTATATTTTATTTATTTACTTTATTCCGACCAGGCCTCTAAATATTCTAAACATCCTAAAATTTAATAATATGCTTTTTCTCAAAAATTACAAATTAAATTACAAATGGTCTCTATTTACACTCGTCATAACAAAAAACCCTGCAACTTCTCCATGACGAGTATGCTCGTCAATCGTAGTTAACTGGTTAAAAGATGATATTTTATTTTAGACACAGATGATCTGATTGTATTATGAAATATTGAAAATCAAAATGCATTAAAAATACACAATTTGAATGACATTAAATTATTATATGAATGTAATTGGTTAAACAAATTTAGATAATGATAATATCATTTATGATATTTATATAAACAGTCAATTTTATATCTAATTACTTGATCAATTTTAAGGACCCGATTTTTAATTGAAATCAACGGACAACTAAAGCATCCATTCCAACAATTGATTTTCCTGTTCTCTTAATCCTTAAACGTTCCAAATATCATTCTCTTTCGAAAACTCAAGCTACCCCTCTCAGAAACAAGATACTCAAAATGGTACCTCTTCTTAATTAATTGAATTACTTCCAACTAAAAGTGACGACGGAAACCGTATACCATTCCATCAAACACTTTCCAAAACTGTAATTGCTTCCCAAAACATTCATTCTTCTCCCTCCTCTAGAATGTGCTTCTCGGACCCCACCAATAACTAAACCCCCAACAATGAGTTACTTTCCAGGGGTATTTCGCAGTATTATTACAAGGCCTGATCATTTTGTCCAGGAGGGGAAACTGAAATTAGCGACACGGTTTTAGACTTCAATTAGGGGAGCACAAATAGAACTGGAGACCGCTTGGGATTCGGGGAACAGGGTTTGGCAGAGGGAGGTATTGGATCTGACGGCTTTGTTAAAGGGACGAATGGGGATTTAGAGAATCAATTGTTTCAAGCGGTCTTG
Organism: Trichonephila clavipes; assembly: GCA_019973935.1. Classification (NCBI taxonomy): domain Eukaryota; kingdom Metazoa; phylum Arthropoda; class Arachnida; order Araneae; family Nephilidae; genus Trichonephila; species Trichonephila clavipes. Next base: position 247,761 of record BMAU01021051.1, on the reverse strand, counting down.
GTTTTCTTTTTCTTATTTATCTGAACATAGTTTCTCCAAAATGTATTGACGGATCTAGCCGGACATGTAGTTGGTGCGAAAGATTTCAGATACTGAAAACATTTTTGAAACTATTATTAACGATATTTTTAGAACATCACTACTTGTAGAATTGTGTATTTTAAACTTCTATTATTAGTTTAACTTAAACTCAAAATACAGTAAAACCTGGTTTTTTTTGCGGTACATAGGGACCGTATAAAAAGAATCCGCACAAAAAATCGACATGTTACACAAATTTTCTTTTATGCGGTGAAGAACTGCATAAAAAAAAGTCGCTCTTCGAAAATATGTCGGTTACTTACAAAATTTATGAGAAAATACCCCCAAACAAAATAAATAACTTAATTACACATGGAAACATTTTAAAAATATTTAATTCCATATTCAAAGAACGGAAAAGTTTTCAAAATGCACATGCGTAATCCATTGCTACTCGTAATCCAAATATCGCATCTTTCTGTGAGGAATAAGTTCAAAATCGCTTTCGATATTTGAATATACAATTTCAATTGATTTGTTTTTTGACACCATAAAGTAAGTGATAAGTTTTTGTGACGATGATCGGTTGGTCTGTTGTTTATAAACGTCAGGATAACCAAATATGCATGACCAAAGCTCTTTTTGGAATTTTTTACTCCTTCCGAAATTGGTATCTGTTTTAAGAAAATTCTTTTCCGATTTGTTAGAAAGCTGGATACCAGTATATATTTTATCCACTCTAAAAAAATCCAGTACTGTTTTTCCATCTTCATAATTTATCAAATGAATGATAATGTCTCTGTTATTGACAGTTTCGTCTTCAATCAAGCGCGTGCTGCTAGTACGTTGAGAGAAAGAAATTGAACGTGCATTGTCAAGAGATTGTTTTTAACAAACCCACAGAGAGTCTTGAAGTGTATGTGTCGCAGGGAAATGGCAAAATAAGGAATTTCATCAAATCCTTGAGGGAGATGGTCAATTGACAGTAGATGTTGAAATAAAGTATCTTCAAAGTCATTTCCCTGATAAAAGTAAGGGGTTTGAAAGAATCTCTGAGCTGTTTCAGTGGAATAATACAATAATATTGTCAAGAGTTTAACAGTGCTTGTTTAGCAAATACGATGCATTTTTAAACGTAATACAACAACAGTCAATGAAATACAAATTATTTATTCGAAACTAGTTAACAAATAATTATAAAATTAGGCTGGTATATTTTGACATATTACATTTTTCCTCTCGGTTGATTACACACTAAAATACCAATCCCTATGTTAATCCAATGGTGCCATTTTTTTAAAGATATGGGGTTGATACTTAGGGGATCAATTGTACTTCCTATATGGTTAAGAAGTACAAGGACTCATCCCCTCTAGGTTCTCCTCCTCCCCCCCCTGTATAACATTTTGTTAATTCAAATCATGACTAGTTTATTTCATCATTTCACTGAAACAGTTCAGTGATTTGATAAAATTACTTTCACCAGGGAAATGACCTTGAAGAGACGTTATTTTAACATCTACCGTCAACCGTCTACCGTCATTTCCTTTGGGGATTTGATGAAATTCCTAATTTCTCCATCTCCCTGCGACATATATATGTACATTGATAAAAACATTAAGGTGGTGTCAAAGCCGTTGAAATTCATAAACCGCATAAAAAAGATCGCACTAAAGAAACCACACAAAAATAAAATCGCATAAAAAAGGACCGTACCAAAACAGGTTCTACTGCATACAAAATCATTTATTAACTCAACTGTTAATAACTAATTATAATATTGAAGGTTTTGATAGTTTCCTAAGCTATTTTTGGATTCCATACAAAAAATAATATTGCAGGCATTGTAACGGGAGTCTCGTGTAAGAAAATAAAATAAATAGAGATTAGTTACACAAGGAAAAAAAATACATATATAAACATTTTCTGCAAAGACAAGCAAGAAAAGTCGGTAATTTATTTCTATCCTTCTGAATCAGAAAAGTAAAAACTTGAGAAAATATATCTCAACAGATGCGCAGTATTATAATTGAATCAGAGGAAAACACTGAGAATATATGTTTGGGTTTAAAACATATTTTATCTAAAGGTAGAAATATTTATAAAACCCACACACAAACACAAATGCGTATTATTGAATAATAATGTATTACATTTTATTTCTTAAAATTTCAAATTGGAGAAGAGCGAATGTTAAAGAATAGAGTTTTCAGCAAATATTTTTTCGAATATAAAAATATGCAAATATTTTAAATTGCACTTTTCAAAAATTCGTATAAAAGCTCAAAAATGATATTTAGATGAATTATAGAACCCCTAAAAAAGAAATTAAATTTCTGGGAAAAAGTATGAATTGATTTAAAACCGCGTACATAATATTTATTTAAACTATTTCTCTTTCTACATAAATATTAGAAAAATATTTCTTTTTATAATTAAAAATAATTTAGTACAAAATCTAAGAAAATATTGTTAAATTTTTCTTAATATTTCATGACTTAATATAAAATGAATTTTATGTTTACATATTTATTAAATATATCTAAATTATTCGTGGAAAATTATGTTTTTAATTAATAAAAGCTTGTTTGTGTTTGAAAAATATCATAGCTTTAAGTTTTATTAAAGGGCTTTTTCTCTAAGATTTTAATTGTTCATAGATTAATTCTGCATTATCATATAGTTGAAAAAGTTATTTCCTATTATAATCCTCGCAATGTTGAATTTCAATTAAGTAATGAATATAAAAAGTGAAATTAGACATTATACACGCTTCCATTGAATTTTCTTATCCTTATTCATTTTTTTTTTTTGCTGCCATAATCATTTTTAAGAAAGTGTTTTTACATTACATTTTTGTACTTGATTTGAAAATTAAACATTGTAAATTTTCTGACATATTTTTTCAGAATAACAATTGGTCTTTTTTAATAATTTTGTATTACATGTAAAACATTTTATACTTTTAGTTACTTAAAATATATTATAAAACCCGTAATTCAATTACCAAACAAGTTTTAATTTGAATTTAGCGCCTATTAAAAATAAAAGTTTTTACCTAGAATTCAAACATCATTTAATTATGTTATTTTTTACTATTAGTTGTAACCATATTCTTGAGACTTTTTAGAATATTTTATTTTAACTATATAACTTTTTTATTATTAGTTTTAACTACCACACTAAGCAACATTATTCTTGTAATTGGAGCTATTTTAAAATTACTCATTTTCTATTGTATAAAGATGATGCCACAAACCGTTGTATCATTACTGTATCACTATATTAACGTCACTGTATTAAATATTTTCGAACATAGTAACTACTTAGGACATTATCTCCCCCCGTTTCCTAACTAGACGATTTCCTGAACGCTACGAATATTTAAACGACAGTTATTTTACTGTGTATTTGTCGATTTATTACAAAGTTTGAGCATTTTGTGCTTTTGGAAAATTCAAATTATCGTCATAAGTCTTAGCCTTCTATTCGATAAACATAAATAGATAGTACTCGAACTTATTTGCAACAAGGGGAAAAATAGATTTATATTAGTTAAAGATGAATTTTTAAAGATTACGTTAAAAAGATAAATTTAGTCAAAGAATGTTGTTCATACAAAATCCTTGTTCATTTATTTCCTCTAGATGTATGTTTTTGAATTACAAAACCATCGACTTGAGTTCAGTTAATGAGATGAAGATATACATAGCAATTTGAGCCATCAACTAAAACTTTCTCCAACACCACCACCTTTTTAAACATATCAATAAGTAAATAATAGTTTACCCTGACAGCTGCATTATAAAAAATGAGTCATGTGCTGTCTTTTTTATTAAAAACTAACACTCAATATTTTAATTTGAATGTAGTTTATCTAAAGTATATCATTATGAAGAGCATTTTTATAAAGTGTAAGATGCATGCCTTTGAGAAAAAGAAAATAAGCCATTTTATCAAGCAAACGATACATTGTATCATAACATAGAAAATTCTTTGTCTTATTTATTGTAGAATATATTTGCTCATTTGTAACTTCTGAATACATATATATATATATATATATATATATATTGAATGAAAAAAAGTAGCCTGTGATTTATATATAATTTGGATAGTTACCTGTAATATAAATATATCGTTTTTCTCCCTAGAATTAAAAAAGAAATTTGTAGTGCAAAAAACAAAAGCTGGGATGAAGGATACTAAACAAATTTTTTGTCTTATAGAATCTCCCTCTTTTGCTATTAGCCAAGTCAAAACGAAACAGTTTTTAACATAAAAAAACTTCACAGCAAAACTATATGTTAAGTATTATTGTATCAAGGACATTACGTTTTTAAACACAGCTGCTGAATAGAGTTTTCAACCCCGTGATCTCGGTATTTTTTCAAATTCCAATATTCCGGTATTAAAATAAATAATCCCTGCATTTGATTTTTGTCTAAATTATATTTTGAATTTTTTTTCTAATCAAACTTTTTGTGTATTTATTTTAGTTTTGTTAAATAAGGTAGAGCCTGTTTTTGTGCCGTTTTTTTATGCGATCTTTTTCCTTATGCGGTGAATGCATTTCAATGGCTTTGGCTCCACTGTAATTTTCTTCTACCTATTTACCAGTGATGTAACGGAGAATGTTAGGACATCCCCCTGAAAGTGTCAGGTTTTGCCTTTAATCTTTTATAGATTCGGTGAATGCGTATTCAGTGTTAGTCAGGTCTTGGGCCTCTAGAGTCCTGCCCCCGTAATGCGGGGGTGTACGATATGCCACTGAAATGTAGACACTTAACAATGCTCTGTTCATTTGTTATAAACAGTCTCCCGACAAAACGCATTCATTTGCTTTCTCTCAACGCTCCAGCAGCCCGCGCTTGTTTGAAGACGAAACTTTCAATGACAGTGACATTATCAATAATTTGATAGAAAATAAAGGCGGGCAAGTAAAGGGTGTTTTTTTAGAGGTACAGAACTTTAAATTGAAATAAAACAACGATGTATTAATCGACTGACAAGATTTTTTTTTATTCGAAAGATAATCTTGTGGCATTACATTTTAAATTTGATTTCTGGCATATGACAGCCGCGGCTGGTTCGGAAGTAGACCAATCTGGACGTCCAATTTTCGATGACTTTTTCCAACATTTGTGGCCGTATATCGGCAATAACACGGCGAATGTTGTCTTCCAAATGGTCAAGCGTTTGTGGCTTATCCGCATAGACCAATGACTTTACATAGACCCACAGAAAATAGTCTAGCGGTGTTAAATCACAAGATCTTGGAGGCCAATTCACAGGTCCAAAACGTGTAATTAGGCGGTCACCAAACGTGTCTTTCAATAAATCGATTGTGGCATGAGCTGTGTGACATGTTTCGCCGTCTTGTTGGAACCACAGCTCCTGGACATTATGATTGTTCAATTCAGGAATGAAAAAGTTAGTAATCATGGCTCTATACCGATCACCATTGACTGTAACGTTGTGGCCTTCATCGTTTTTGAAGAAGGATTCCACCAGCCCATAAAGCGCACCAAACAGTCAGTTTTTCTGGATGTAACGGTGTTTCGACATACACTTGTGGATTAGCTTCCCTCCAAATGCGGCAGTTTTGTTTGTTGACGTAGCCATTCAACCAGAAGTGCGCTTCATCGCTAAACAAAATTCGCTTATGAAAATCGACCATTATTTTCGAAATAAAATTGCACAATTTGAAAGCGTTGTTCAGGTGTGAGTCTATTCATGATGAATTGCCAAACCAAACTGAGAATAAATCACTTGACAGCTGTTAAAAAGGTCGCCATCTTGGAAAGTAATGCTAACTTAAACTTCTATACCTGGAAAAAAAACACTCTTTAGAACCGGATTCTTTGAGAGCGGATAAAATATGCAGGGATCCAACTTTCCAACTAATTGGAAAAGCATTTTCTTAAAATAGATACCAATTAAGAAAGGAGTATGAAATTCCAAAATGGCTTCAATCATGTATATACGGGTATCGTGACATTTACAAGCAAATGACCGTCCGATCTTCGACCAAAAACTTATCTCTTATTTTATGTTGCCAAAAATAAATCATTTGAAATTGTAACTTCAAGTGACGAAAGTGATTTTGAACTTATTCATTACAGGGGTTTGGATTACGATGAGTAACAATAAATAACGTATGTGCATTTTGAAAGCTTATCCGAGTATACAATAATAAACTATATATTTTTAAATGCTTCCATATGTAATATTTATTTATTTATTTTGTTATTGAAGTATTCCTTCATAAATTTCATAAATAATAACTGGCATATTTTATAAATGTGACTTTTTTATGTGGTCCCTACCTCTTGCATAAAGTTTTTTATGTAATATTTCCACGAATTAGTTTGTTATATGTAATAATTTATAAAATGTTTGAATATTTTTTGTGCGTTTATTTTTATGCGGTCTCAATCCACCACACAAAAACAGGTTCAACTGTATATTTAAAAATAATCTAACAGAAAAAATTTGAACTTTGAGCACTAAACTTCAAGGCGGATTTTAATTTTTTGTATTTAATATACATTTTACAATGGACTAAGTTCACTAATATGCGGCACCATGTCGGGATCATGTAGGGTATTGCAAACATTTGCCCATGCAACGCGATACAGTGAAAAATTCTTTTGTGCTGTTCATATCTTGGGTTTTAACTTTATCATTGTATATAAACTTAACAGTATAATATTTTTCGATTATTGATTCACATTCTTGTTCAAGCAGTGAATCAATTTGTACACAAAAACCATTAAATGTAGCAGAACTAGATAGAGTTATCAGAGGGATATACGCCAATGCAGCATGTCTGTTTTTGAAAATGCACGGAGTCATGGTGACTACCTAGAAAGAACATATTTCTGTTTAATGACGATATGCCTACCAGCGTGTAGTCTAAGCGAGCATTTTCTTCAACAGGACAATTTGTAACAAAAATAAGAAAAACGAGGAAATACTGGACGAGTTGTGTTTTGTAACAGCGTATTTACAGCAACACAAGAAGTGAAGGGTTTTTTTTTCAATTTCCTTATATACTATTTTTATTTGTTTTTCATAATGAATTAAGTTTTTTTATTTGTTTTTCATAATGAATTAAGTTTATTTGTTTTTCATAAAGAATTAAGTTTTTTTATTTGTTTCAATAAATAATATTAAACAAATTTTTTAATTACTTTTTCAGTTTTATTATGTAATTTAAACTTTGCTGATGTGTAAGTATTTTTCATAAATAATTCAAACATAATCCTGGGATCGGTCTCGGGATTTGGGTAACGTAATCCCGGGATTGAAAATATAATACGGGATTTCAAACCCTAGTGCTGAATATGCAAAACGAATAAACTAAAAAAGTAAATTTTAAGACACAGTTGGAGAATAGATAATATCAATAAATAATATTAAACAAATTTTGTAATTTTTTTTTCAGTTTTATTATGTAATTTCAGCTTTATTAATGTGTAAATATTTTTCATAAATAGTCCAAACCTAATCCCGGGATTTGGATAATGTAATCCCGAAATTCCGGTGTAGAAAATATAATACGGGATTGTGCAAACCCTAGTGCTGAATATGCAAATCGAATAAACTAAAAAGGTAAGTTTTAAGACACAGTTGGAGAATAGAAGGACGTATATTTATACTAGTATTGGGCATTAAAAAAGTAAAGTTTATCATTTTGATTATTTCTTTCAGTTAGTGTTTATTGTTATTTAAATGTTGCTTTTGTAATTTTGAGATGTCTCTAATAATGTTAAGACCATTGAAGGGAAGAGAACAAGTATTGTTCAAACGAGATTCTCGATTCAACATGTTTCCATTCTTTTTTTAAACAATATAAGTAATTACTTTTTTAAACGCATATTTTACATGATTTTTACAGGCAAATTAATGCATTTCAAATAAATTTATAAGTCACTTTTCTTTGAAAACTTCCGTAGGTTTTAAAGGAATTGTTTCATTGTCTTCGTAAAACGTCTTAGGAAAAAGTATAAGATGTAAATTCAGGAATCAATGCTTCGAGAAAAGCATTATTTTCTTAAAAGAAGTCTTTCTAAAACGTGGCTTTTCAAAAAGGATGTTAGTATGTAAGAAAAAAATTATATTTTGAAATTCTAAGCCCATAGTTGTAAAATATTTTTGTAAAAGTTGTCGTAAATATAATATTTTTCAAAATTTCAATTAAATACAAAACTTACCTTCAAGAATTCTGCTGTATATTTAATAAAATCTGAAAACAAACTAAAATTGTCTATTCTAACCAATTGGTAGATTTTTCTTACTGAAAAACAAAATATCGGGTTTCCGAAAACTATGATTACGCTTTCAATTCTTAACCCTCTGATCGGAACATCAATTGTTTGAGAAGCACCCGCCTGACAAACGGATTCGTATTTTTTTTTTATTTTTATTACTTTAAGGACTGTTTTAAATGTCCTTATAGCTCAGGAAATAAGTATGGCTCAAATAAGATGTATGGGGTTAGATGAAGCACAACAATATATTTTTATTACTAGAATTGTGAATAGCATTTTTATAAAAACTGATTAAAAATTATTTATATTCATGTAAAAGTAATTAAAAATAATAATAATATCAAACACGAAAAAGCTACATGAATATCTGTTTGATAGACGGTGATAGATAAGAAATATCACACATATCGTGAGTTGAAAAAATTCGCTATGTACCACCACGTGATTCTCTCACTGGGTAGAATCCAAATGAAAATGAGAAGGCAGCCCATCCCAAAAAATCAACACCCCAGCGTTATCTACAGGCATCAAAGCAAATTATCTCCGTATGAGAGATGGATGTTCCGGTCAGAGGGTTAAGGACAAATAAAAAAAAACATATTCACTAACGATTTTTTATTTTTAAAAAAGAAATTTTTAAAGTCATTTCTTAAATTGTTTTATTACACACTTTCAATGTCCATACTGTTAGATCTGCGCAGCACACATGTCTGTACGAGTAACGTCATCTTAGCTTTTGTAAAGTCCACCAGAATTGGTTTCTGGGAATACACTACCCATCGTCAAAAATCTCTCATGCCACTTATAAATGGTATATCATAAAATTGGATCTCATTTATAGGTAGTCCAAAATTTACGCTCTGCATGAGTTGCAGATTTAAATTTGATAAACCTTTAGAAGCCTTGCATTTGTTTTTGAGATGAAACTATTTAGAAACGACAATTTTACAAAACGTGGATGCTGGACCATCTAGTTTCTGTTTCATTAAACAAAAATTTTAAACTACGCTTTATGGCACATATGAAACTGTAAGCGACCTTGTTTATAGTCATTTTTAATTCATTCTAGAAAGTGTAGCCATACTTTTCGGAACCCTATATTTCTCTAAATGTCATTTTTTTAGATGTAGATCATGTTTAAATGTATATTTTAGTAAATTCAAAATACATGCTTACATCGTTTTACTAAATTTCATTTATAGTTAATCGGCAATTTAGGTTAAAACTGAAAGCATTTCAGTATGCAAAATACTCCATTGGTTATTTTCAAATATATCTTTTTAAAAAAATTCTTGTGGTTAAGCGTTTTATATTTAGAGTTGAAATGATTAAAATTTTAACTTTTAACTAAGCATCTATACTCGTTTCTTTTAAATGAAAACTAACTTTATAAGTATATTGAGAAAATGTCTAGAACTCTGGCATCGATATGTGGTCAAACATTTCAATTTTAAAAAAGTTTACATTTTCACGGATATCTGAAGAAATTTTGAAACCATAAAATAAATCTTAATGCAATATTAATTGATATTATCACTAATATCATTATTAATAATTTTAAATAGAATGATGTTGTATCAGTGCTTCTCAAACTTTCAATACTGGCGCCCCCTTTTCGATCACAATTTTTATTGCGCCCCCCCTTATACATTAATAATGTACTGAATGCAATAATAATGCACTTTGACGCTAAAGCTACAATAGCCGATCTTAATTATAAACCATACAAATTAGTAACATAAGTATTAAATTTTGTATATTACTTTTAAGCAAATATAAATAAATAAAATAATAGGATAATTATTATGTTATTTTTCCTTTCTCTAATTTTTAAATTGAACATATTGCAAAATGCGGTGGCTGCTTAGAAGACAAAATATAGATATATCTGCTAAATATAGAAAAATAACTCAGAGGGTCAATTTCTAATCATAAGCATTCCTTATGAAAACTTTGCTTTGCAAGACAAGACCATGGAACACATGAGAGGGGTCATAACTAACTGTACCAATAACTTACAAGGTCAAACAGATTACAGCTGTAATATGCAGTATTTCAAAAATAATGACAGTGATGAATTTTGCATGTACCTAAATTGTTTCGATTCTGGATCTTCGATCTGTTTTGAGTAGTATGTTAGGTTTAAAAAGAAAGCGTAATAAAAAAAAATCTCTCATCATGGGATTACAGCAAATCAAATAAAAGTTTTTCTATTTGGTTATAGGGTCAAAGATAGATAATTAGGTATTGAAGAAGTTTTTATTTTTGATGACTTAATGTCGCGCGCACGCTTATAAATTATATCAGATTAAAAGTGCATTTTTTATTATGTCTGAAAGTATTTTGTTTTAGTTCATTCCAGTAAATTAATTATTTTTTAAATCTTTTATTTTCGATATGCTCGCGCCCCCCACAGTTTGAGAAACACTGTGTTATATGCATCTATTGCATGATCGACTTAACACTAGAACGTATGAGATTTCGATTACCCTTAAACGTCCACCGGTGTCATTTTGACACCACGATATAAAATACATAAACTAATTGTTTTAACTTAATAATTGCAGAAAAACTGCTCAGGAGGGTTTAGTTTTAAGACTTTTTAATATTATTTCATATAATTATCATACATCATGAACCTTTATATCATAAAAAACTGACGTTGGCATTATGTTTCGCGAAGAGTGTTAGACCACTGCTTTGTCGCAAAATATTCCGAGTCGCAAATCTGCCAGGAGCATTACTGTTATGCGATATCCATTCTGTGCAAACCTTAGCAGCATAAATATCAAGATTTACTGGAATGTTTTCAATTACACTGCATTTTCTTCAGATTCTTCGCAGTCACTTTCATTTAATCTTATGCCTTCATCAGAATCTAAATTATATCTAATTAATTATCAGAAACCTCTCAACAAATTTGCTATTTCATGAGTGGTTCGATCTTTTCTAAGAGCCATCGTTTCAGGGTGTCTGCTCTGCACTAAGTTCGAAGATCGAATACATTTTTTTATCAGCAGGTAAGCAAATACTATGAAACAAAATACTTAGACACAACAATTTCAGTATAATTGATTCATCTCCACTGTGAATTCAATAACTCTGAATTCAAGAGAAAAAAATGTGCGAAAGAACTTTCAGAAGTTTGTTTAACTAATAGTATCTACTTAGAGGACTGCATTTTATTGAATGACAGTCGAAATAACACCAGCTGACGTTCTAGATATGCTTAGTTGAAAAATGACTCCTAATTAACCTAGAACCACCGAAACCTTTCTGTGTATCACCAGAGAAAATGTTTAAAAATCACGAAAACTTTTCAAATTCCCTGCAAAAATGAGGAAAGGATAATAAAGTAAAAATGTCCCGGTGTCCGATTAACCCCGACGGACTTTAAAGTAATTAATCTTGAAAATATTGATTAATGATTCCTTAGTTCTAAACTTTATTCAATTATTCTGTTTACAATTTCTTGAAGTAAAAATAAATTAACACGTTATAATTATGTATACAATAGCATTTAACTTTTTATTAACTTAAATTATAATTGACATTAATTCAGTTTTTTTTTTACCCCCCAACAAATCTTTTGATTAATACAAGATACAATCTTGGAACAATAGTCAAGAAACAACATCTGAATTCCCTAATATTTCTGCGTGTGTGATTTCTTGAAATTTTATGTTCTTAAATCTTATTATTTTACTACAGATCACATGTTACGAGACAAAGCTACAAGATCCTTAAAATGGCACTTTCCATAATTAATGAAAATACTTTGAAACCAAGAGTTACAACTGAAACCCTATCACATTCCATTAAATGTTTTCGAAAACTGTAATCACTTTCGAAAACATTCATTCTACCATGCTCTCTTTTCGGATTCTACTAATAACTAAAACCCAGCAACTGGCTGTATTTTTACATGGCATGAGTATTCTGAAAGGGAAAACTCAAATTACTGACACGGGTTTTCGACTTCAATTAGCGGAATGCAGATAGAATTGGAGATCGTGCGCGTTTGGGAATTGTGTAAATTTAGTTTGGTAAGAAAAGCCATTGGATCAGAAGGCTCTGTTGGATTGAAGAATCGGAATGCATGGATGCGGCTGTTTCGGAGAACATTTGTTACTTTTTTCTATGTCTAGTCAGGTCTTCTTGAGCTTCAAAGCCATACATGTATTGTCTGTATTACCAATGAAGACACACATACGTATAATTCCGTGTATGAGAACGATCTATAGAAACGAATAGATGAACTGAGGGAAGGGGATTGGCTTAAAGTCAGATCCTCTAATTACCGATAAAAAGGTTGCTTAAGGATCTGAGTTCATTGCCCGGCATCACTCGCGCTGAAAGAAAGACCTAAACTCACGCAAACCCAAGGGGATTTACATTATGTTCTTACCGTAAAATTTGTTTACAAAATGTAAAGGGGAAGACAAGTAGGAAATACAATATGTTTATTACATCTTTCATACGTAAATTTATTTTCTCTGTTATTTTTATAAGGGTATTTAGCGCATTGTTTATACACTCCTTTAGTATCGTTATAAGTGAGTGCAATGTTTTAACTGGATCTTAATATTTTAATTTGTATCTTATTCAAACTAAAAAAAAATAGATTAAACTTCTCTATTTTTTAAATTCAAAAATTTTGTAATTTCTTTTTTATCGTCTCTTATAGTTGTAGCAATAGATTTTATTGTTTTCAAAAGTTCATCTAAAAGTGGATAAGATGAGTACCAGTTGTCTCCATTAAGTTACATTCTTTCCCAATGTTTTTGTGTTTCTACATATAAACATTTATTTTCGCAACAATGTCTCCTTCCTCTAAATCAGGATAGATTTCAGTGAAAGAATCCGAAAATACTATATCTATATAATTACTTAAATATCACCTTTTTTCATCATAACTACATGCATACGATACAGAATAAGGAATATTTAAAACGTGCTCATACATTCGGAACTGCAACGGTGATTCACGCGCAAGTTATGACATACCCGAAGAAAAACCAAAATATATATAACCAAAAATATATATTTAGAATTTGCCTACAAGCTAAGCCCCTCAAAGGATATGATCTTCAAGTCCGTTACACGAGAAACTTTAAATTTTCGAAAAAAGGTTTAGAAGGAGTGTTGAAAAACGTTAGACAGTGGGTATGACACAACTTGTGCGAGTACCACCGGGTTAATAGTTATTGAAATTTATATACTTTCACTCATTGAGATATTTCAATAAAAAAACTTCTTTGGTTAGGTTTTCCTCCAGAGTAGGGCTCTTCATCTCCTGGCCCGTGGGCCATGAATGACCCGCTGAAGGCATTTTAGGGGTCCCTCATTTGAATCGGAGGCAATCTTAAGAAAAATTGCCTTGTCTGTTTTTTGTCGTACAAACACCATTTTTTCTGTTATTCTAGATATTTAAAACATTTGATGATATTCTTGATATCTATTTGAGATAATTTTTTTTTTAATGACAAACTTTTCGAAAATCTCATTGTATTTTAAATAATTTTAAATATAAATAAATCTGACTATATGCATACAATTTCAGAAGTTTTCAGAAAAAAAAAGCTGCACTCTTATCTTTAACAGGTTTGCAAAGCATTTTAATTCGACTTCCATTTGATATTTTTGAAACCGATATATATATATATATATACATGTGTGTGTGTATACATATATATACTACAATCTGTGCCACCATCTCTTCCCTTAGAATCAGTAGTAGGCTTTTAAAATAAACCTTCTCTTACTATTTAAATTTCATGGTTCCAGTTTTTCTTTTTGACAGTCGGGGGACCCTCGGATCACTGTGAAATTATTGATGTAGCCCACGGAACATTGGAAATTTATTGATATGGCCCAGAGGCACTAAAGGTTGAAGACCCGTACTCTAGAGCAGGGGTGGAGAACTTGTTCTGGCTCGTTGCTCATATTATGTGAGCGGACTATTCCAGAGGGTCGCACCATATCATTCATTATAAAAAATAATAAGTATATGTTAAAAATAGTGGCAGGCTTATTCAATTTATTTATTGACTTAATTTTTCATATTATCTTATGCAGCAAACACATTTTATTTTAAAATGAGTGTAACGAAACAAATGCACCTTATCAAAATCTTCTACAATGATTTTTAGATCAAGAGTGAGATTGCTCGTTTAAATTCTCATCACAGCTTGCAAGCCAACTGGCATCTATATTTACTTCTGTTGATTTTCATACGAGAAAAACTTTGTTCATAAATATTTGTCGACTGAAATATAAGAAAACCAAGTTTCAAAATTGTCTTCATACTTAGGAATTGTTCAACCGACAAACATTTGTAAAAGTTAATGTTATAGCATTGATCAATTCCTTTACACTGTTATATGACTTCAATTAAATTAAGGTATCCAACTACTTGCTACAACTTTTTTTTGAAAAAATGGAAATATGAGGATTTTTTTGTGATTTTTAGATTTATTTAGTATATTTTAAGGAAAAAATCTTAAAATTGAAAGCAGAAAAAAATTTATTATTATTAAAATGGGAAAAAACTGGTAAAAATGTACAAAAAATTACATAAACGGGGCCCGCTCTGTACAAAATTTTTATGAGAAAATTCTTAATTTTTCAATTTTGATGTGTTACTTTATTATTCGTGTTTTAAATGAACTTCAGGATAAGAGATATTTCAATTTTTACAAAACCTAGAGCACTTTATCTTAGTGATTATACGAAATTGCTTAAAAAGAAAGTGATTATATCCACATAAAGGACTGTAAATTTTAAAATAAAGCAGCGATTGATAAATCTGAAGATCAAAACACTTCTACTGTTATACATAACATACACATAAAATTTCAGCCAATTATTTTCAAAACTTTTTGAGCAATCGCTGTCCCCGTTTGAACTTTTCGCAAAAAACACATTTTGAGTAAAACGCATTTTAAAGTTTGTCATCTTGTGTAAAGTTATGACATCTGCTTTTACTAAAACACTTGTAATTTTTGTTCTAGTGATTGGAAAATAAAACACTTGGTATTTTTATTAAGCTTATATGATGGCCTATAAAATAAAATCATAAAAAAAATTGTCAATTTTTGAAAAAAATCATGATTTTAGGGTAGTCGGATACCTTAAGTTTAAGCTGTAGCTCCTCAGGAGCTGCATTGCTATCATCAGTAATGAGATTACAAAGCAAATTGAGTTTTGGCCTTATTTTCTTAAAATACTGATATCATCTTCTGATTTCATCCTCCAAGCTCTGCAGATGATATCTTAGTAAAAACACTTTCATGTACTTCGTAAAAGACGAAGTAAAAATTGTCGTTCAAAAAAAGAGCAAATGGGAAAAAGATAAAGAAATAAACACGATTTTGTTATTATAATTGCGGAGTTGGTTTGTGTCATGCAGTTACTATAAAACCTAAGAATTATTATGCTGTATATGTATATATTTAATTCAATATCAATTTTTAAATACTAAATACAGGGCTTCTCAAACTTTCAATGTTTGCGGCCCAATTTTCAATCATAATTTCCATACAATAACAATGTATTGAATTGAGTAGCGCACACAGGAGTTTTTCAAGGGGGGTCACGGGGTCGAAAGTTCACCATTCTTGTATCATGCTCCTTCTGATTTTGTCGATTTTCGGGAACAAAACACAATAAAAAACTAATTATTGAATACATATTTAGCACTAATTATTAAAATTAATCATTAATAACAAATACTTAATTAAGTTTAACGTACTATTTGCTTAGAATAATATTTAATCGGAAAAATATCAAGGGCTTTGGGGGGTCCGGACCCCCAGGACTCCCCCTTGTATGCGCCACTGATTGAATTCAATAATAACCTACTTTGACGCTAAAACTATAATACGTCTAAAATTATTAACTGTATTCATTATCAAGATAAATATTACATTTTGCATATAATTTGCACAATTTCTTGGGGACACAAGTAATTATTAATTTTATTCTTAACTTAGTATTGTTAAATTAATTATCCAATACATTGTGTGCAGTACTCATGCATTCATAGATATATTATATCATTATAAATGTGTATTTTTTGTTATCTCAGAATTTATTTTGGTTTGATTCCCTTCAGTAAATTAATATTTTTTAAATTTTTTTACATTCGACTTTTCGATATGCTCGCTCTCCCTGATAAGATTATCACACACCCCTAGAGGGCGCCCCACGGTTTGAAAAACGCTGACTAAGTATATTTTTATTTTGTACTAAACATTTGTGTGAGTTTTGCAATAAATAAATTTGACAATGTACCCAAATAATCACAAACATTTGGCAGTTAATAGGTTAATATCCTTCCTTAAAAAATCCACTCTGTCACCATAAATAGATATGCTTTCTCAATTTTAAATGAAGAAAAATGAATAAGTATTATCAGGGATGAAAAATAGGAGGGAGGGGGGTATTTGCTGATTATTCAGAATTGCAAGACATTTACTGAACCAGCCAAATGACAAAAGAGTTCTCGACACTAACCTACCCATAGAAAATGTGTGTCAGGCATAGCTGTATATCCAAGACCCTACCCCAGGCAGTAAAGAGGGATTGAGATATTGGTGCTAGCTGTCGCGGGATATATCTAGTACAGTCAAAGAAAGAATAGAAAAAAAATACATCCTGAATGATAGATTCCAAGAAAATAGCAGAAGGAATTATGTTACAGATGGCGACCTACGTTAGCTATTTTCTGGGTTTACTACTATTGCTTTCGTTTTTATGGGCGCTGTTTTGAATGTTGCTTTTTGCTGTTCGAGTTGGCTCAAATGGTGTTAAGATCTGTTAAGGATGAAACAGGGAAACGTACTGCGGATTTAAGAGTGGCTTTTTTCAACTTATGTTTCTATCCCGTTTGGAAAACAGATCTTTTGCATGAAATTGCTCTTGGCAAATTCAATGCATCGTAAAGAAATGTGTAAAAATGTGTTTTATTCTTTTATTACGGATTTTCGAGGACGATTGCTGCAGTATGCGTTCGATAAAATAAGTTCAGAAATATTTTTATCATATAAATTGGGGGTTTTGTAGTTCCAAAAGCGATTTGTTTTTACTGAAGTTTGAATTTCTTACAAAATGTGTTATTGCAAGAAATTTTATGTTGTAAATGTACGCATTTAGGTTTGCGTTTTCAAATCTGTGGTTGATGTTCTAAAAAATTCAATGTATTACTATTTATAATTTTGTTTTATTTTATAGATGATGAGCTATTCGAAAATGTTTACATTTTTTAAAGCAAATATTGTTAATTGTTTCGAAGTTTAATTTAACCAGTAATCAATGACTGCGTGAAAGACGCATTCTTGATTAGTTAAATATGAAGTGGTTGTGTGTGCTTAAAGCTCCTCAAGTTAAATACTTAAGACGTTAAGAAGAAATTTAAATAAATGTTTAGAAGCATAATTAAAATTATATGTATTTTTTTAATAGTAGTACATTTACATTTTATTGCTTTTTTACTGTATTTATTAATATTATATTTGTATTTTTAATATTTGTGGAATGGGATATAAATGTGTGTGTAGTTTAGACTCTCAAAGTGACAGATTTTACACATTCATAATTAACTAATCTGACAAATATTTAATTTTAAGATCAAATTAGTTTATGAAAGTTTATCTATATAAAGTACTGTATGATGATGACAAGATTCTTTGCTATGTAAACGTTAAAGTATGAGAGAATACGGAATCTATTAGTAATGGCCTGAAAAAATTATGAACCAGGGTGAGATATGACATAAGCGGTACTACAGCAGTTATCCCACTCACCAAATTTCAGCCCTCATCAACTTGAAGACTTTGAACCTTGGCAGATTAACGTGAATAAAATACAGTACATCCAAAGTGGGTATCTTGTCAATCGCTATCGACTGTGGACCACCAAGACATTTCGGCATGACCGCCTGAAAATTTTACCAGTTAGTAATTATGTACAGAAAATTCAATATTGGTTGACTGTATGCAGAATATATATATATATATATATATATATATATATATAAATATATATATATATATATATATATATATCATGTTTTGGAGAAATTATTGGATTGAGACAGGAGAAATGCAACGGGCAGCCGTTTGTCCTATTATATTTTATTTCAATATTCAGTAAAGAAGTCTGCACTCCAAGCCATGACAAAAACGAGAGCTCTTTCAGTGTTGAGTAGCAGCAAGTGAGTCCTTAGTACACGTGTCTTCTTTAAGTCCGGCGAAAGTAGAAGTCAAAGTTCCTATGCGGGAGGTGGGTTGAGTTGTCCTGGTAGGAAGTTTGCCCCAACTGACACTTGTGGGGCTGGGGATTCATCATATATATATATATATATATATATATATATATATATATATATGAGGGGTGTATAAACACACACAGAAATATTTACATATATATAAGTCTTCTACTGACTATAACAAGAAAATTTAACTTTCGATAAAAATGTTTTATTTTTTAATATTTTCTGAATAGTTCCATAATAAATGCATCATTTGATGTAATTATATTTGGGGCTATTATTATTAAGTTTGTATCTTGCGTTTTGCTTTAAACGTGGTATAAAAGTGTGTTTTTTATATTTTAGTTCTGTAGGTACGTACATATTCCGTACTTATTAAGTTATAATAATAACCTTTTCCTAACCTCACCACACCTACCACATTGGGCAGTGGCACACACAAGAATAAATAATTAACACTAATAAATGAAAAAAATACTATTATCAATTACTTAATTACATTTTATATACTATATACGGGACTATATATTGAATCGGAAAAAATGAAGGGTTATGAAGTAGAGTCCGGACCCGTGGACCCCTCCCCCGCCCTTGTGTGCACCACTGAAACTGGTTAGACGGCAACTCCTTGAAAAAATTAGAAGTAACTCGTACCCTGGAAAAATCTGCTAAACCTTTGCTCTACATGACCAGTTAAAATGGTGGCTTTTTTTTCTTTTTGTATTTCGTTTCGTGTTTTGTCACGTACGGCCAATTATAAAAACGAAATCTTAAGTTTTAAGCGACATTTCTTTAAACCAGAGGTTAATCTCCCACGGCCCACTTCGAATAAATTTTCTGGCTGACAGACTATTTACAAATTTACAAAATACGATTATTTGGCGAAATATTCTTGTTTTTAATGCTGTGTTTTGTTACAAATATTTCCCGTAACTGTTAATAGTTTATTAAGTTGCTTATGTTTTTATACATAATTAGAAGTGAGTAGTATTGTAAGGCAGCCACTCCCCGTCGCATCACGCTTGATTCTAGGGTTGCCATCCGGGGATTAAAATAACTAATCCTGGGGGAATAAATTTTTGTATGAATTATATTTAAAAAAAAAATTTTATCACAATTTTCTAAGAATTTAATTCTCTGTAAAGATATATGTATTTTTAATGAAATATGTTAATATTAAAAACAACTGCTGAAACACTCTATCGTCGCGATCGCAATCTTTTTACAGCAGATATAGAAATAAATTTTATGTTAAAGAAGCTTAAAGATTAACAATTATAAAAGAAGTTAGAGAGAATTGTAAAATTATATGCAGCTCTCATTTCTCGCATGAGAGAACGTCACACTAATCCAAGTGGCTTACTGCATTTCTTACTACCTGGAAAAAATTTACTTCTACTTCATGAAGATAAATCCTATTTAACACGCTTTTATAAGCTTCAGCTGTATATATATGTAACGGAATCTTTAAACTCGAATTTTATCCACTTTAAAAACTCAAATTAATTCGAAGTTTTCCACATTTGTCAAAGACCGATGACGATGCAATAATTTAAGAATTTTGTTCCATTGTCCTGATCAAGATCATCCGGATTAACGATTTCCCTTTTCTAGATTTGGCGACTAATTCCAGATTTGGTGAGCAAAAGATTAACATGCAACCATATTTCTTTTTTACTTTTTAGTTCGATTAACTATAAAAGTGTGATTTTTAAAATTCTTTTTAAAACTATAATTTACTTAAAGATACATCTCAAAGCATAAGCAGAACTTTTGCTGATTTCAGGAACATTATTTATGCATTAGTTATTTCATCGTTAGAAAAAGAGCTAATAATCCCATAATTTGAACACTTTGATTCAAAAGTTGTAGACAAATCATAATTTGATTTTTAAGTAATTTTCAAGAACAATTACACTTTTAGAACTTGCAGTATTCTCATAATAGACTTAAAGTACAAATAAAATTAACTATATCCTGTATTTTTTAATCTTTTTAACAACAATGTGTTTGGCGATAAATGGATTAAAAATAATTTGCTGAGCACATAAGTTACTTCATTATTTCTTAAGACACTTGAATTCATTAAGTAATTAATAATATTTTAAGAAATTCTTTCTCACAGAATTTTTAAAAAGTTAGAAAAGTTAATAGGTGCTTGCTTCGAATAAAAATTAAGAATTTCTTAAATGAAAAAGAAGACAAAGAGACAGCTTTGTTTTCAAAATGGTACGTTGAAACATTGTGCAAAAATAAGCAGACTGAATAAATGTGTTATCAGGAACAAAATACTTTGTTGCTGATATCTTTGTAATTGTTCCTAATATGAAAAATGTTTAACGAATCTTTGTGAATATAAGAAAATATAAAACATAATCAGAAATAAAAGATATGCGGCTTGTTATTTTTTAGTTTAAACGTTATTTTTTTAAAACATACTTTAGAAAAAAAAACATTTAAATAACTTTCGAAATTTTCAGTACGCGGTCAGATGTTTGTTTTCAAAATTATCAATTTAAAATAATGAAAAAAGACGAACCTTTATATTTGCATTACACAATTTGTTGCAGCGTATATGATAATTTCTAGAATGCTTCATTTTCTTTATAAAATATACATCGTGTGTGTGTGTGTAATCTGTAAAGAAATCTTAAAATTCCAGACGTAATAACAAATAGTTATGCATATAATTACAAAATAATTAGCCAAGTATATTATTATAATGTTTTTTTTTTATTTTACTAATAAGACATTCCCTAATTGTAGAACTTGTAACTAAATCTAAAATAGACTAAATATAAGATTAAAACTTATTTTCTATAACAGTGCTTCTCACACTTTCAATATTTGTGACCTAAATTTTAATCATAATTTTCAAATCAACTCCTTCCATGCAATAACAATGCATTAAATTCAGTAATAATGTACTTTGAAGTAAATATACAATACGACTTTAATTATAAACCCTACAAAATATCAGGATAAGTACTGAATGATTTTGCATATAATTTTGTATATGGCAATTCCATGAGGTCAATACTAATTATTAAAAATGCTCTTAACTTAGTACTGATGAATTAATGATAAAATACATTGTACACTACTGATACATTTATAAGTGTATAATATCAGAGTGAATATGTATTTTATGTTTTATTGTGTCAGAACGTGTTTTGTTTTGCTTCATTTCAGTAAACTAATATGTATATATATATATATATATATATATATATATATATATATATATATATATATATATATAATTTCTTGTTTTTGATATATAATACATATTTTTTTCATATATATATATATATATATATATATATATATATATATATATATTCTCTTCGTAAAAGCTCTGTGAGTAAAGAAATTTTGTTAAATTATTTTTTTGAAAAATACTTATCTTATGTAATTGTTTTAGGATTTTTCTACTTTTCTTACGTATTTGTTTTGCAATTTTTCTGCATTAAGAGTTTGGAAGAGTTTGTTACATAATAGTAGTGAGTGGTTTTATCATACTCTCTGAGTTTTTACATACTCTGAATTTTTGTTTATTTTATTTTATTTGGTTTTTCCTACCGAGTTGCAAAGGGGGAAGGTTGGCGCCTTCAAACTAGTTTAACCCCACTTATTCGGTCCTAAGTCCGAAATTGCTTTCTGACTCGCGAGGTTCTTCTTTTTTGTAGTTTATTTTTTATTTCTCTATAATTTTGTTCTTCATGTTCCGCTTTTATATTTTTATTACGCTATTTCTTGTTATGTTCATTATCTATTATTTCTTGTTTTTGTTATATAATACATATTTCTTTCATATATATATATATATATATATTTGAATAATCATTTATTTCCGACATATCGATTTACTCACCCGCACTGGTAGGATTATCATGCTTTCCTAAGGGGGAGGGGCTCACACCTCAGTTTGAGAAACGCTTTCTACAGAATATGCCTTAAATATAATAGTTGCGCGACACTTAATATCTATTTTATTATTTTTTAATTTTTTTTTGTTTCTAGACATATGTAAATAAACTTCTGTTATTCGGCACAAATAAACTTCAGAAAAATTTAAATTCTGCATCTTTATAAAGATACTTTTTTAAAGGTATTTAAATAAAAGAATCAACAGAGCAATAATAGCAATGATATACGATGATTTAAATGATATGCAGTAGATACAAAAAAAACTATACCGTTGATCAAACACATAACTTGTTTATAATCCACCGTATAAAATAACATGTATTCTAAAGGCTGAAACGCATTCAAATCTTTTCCACCTCTCATATTATTTTTTTTAAAAAAACACATATAACGAAGGATTATTTTGAAATACCTGAATTTATTACTATTTATATTCTCCAGTGTAACAAAACATACTGAGAAACATTTATGTTATATTTCTCACAGGTAAGAAACATTTATGCATCTTTAGATAGAATAACTGCGACAATACCTTCTAGTCTCGAAACAAGTCGTTTTCTCGGAAATAATATCCTATTCTCTTATGATTTCTAGAAGACAGGGTTGAAAATGTTAAAGAAAATACAAGTAAAAAGGACATGTTCCATGTGCTTCTCCCATTGGTCTGCAGGGTTTCGTATAACTCTTTCATTTCGTTTGTGATGCAATCCCTAATGAATATCTCAAGGAAAGTTTTGCGAAGAAAAATGACACCATCGACCTCATATGTCAAAAGGTAATACAAAAAGAAACCGTACGTCTTGAATTAATATTTACTCATGAAGAATACGAATCAGGTTGAACGATGATTTCTCCAGCTTCGTCCCGTGAATGGTTTCTGATTCTTAAGATTACACGTCAATGTGTTTCCTTGAGGGAAATAACATATTGAAATGCTCATGTGAAGCTTTACATTCAACAGATCCATTATTTATTGCAAAATGTATGACTTTCATTTGCATGGTGTTCTCTTATTCAGTAGTTCAGATTTCAAATCCAAGTGAGATTTGATGCAAATAATATAATATTCATTTCCAATCAAAAGAGAAATTTAAAACTCAAGTAATAGGGTTCCGTATCGTTTTCAAATACTCTTGATGATACTTGAAAGCACTTTTCATGCAATGAATGGATTTCAAATACCAAATGAATATTTTATCTATCCTATTATTTTGCTGCTCTTTATTCACATGCAACTTTTGTAAAAAATATATAAGGAATTTTTATATAATGGTAAAATTAAATGTTTATTTAATTATAATTTTTTAATACATTACTCGATGACACCTTAAAAGATATTAATGCTGTTTTGATAAATAACATTTTTTAATATTTGGATATAAAAATGATGATATAGTTTTCTGTCAATTATTTTCTAATAAAAGAAGCTTTTAGGAGCAAGCTGGTAATGGAATACATGCAATATTTTTTTGTTATTTTTAATTTTATTAATAATAAAATATAGATTTTGAGCAAATTGGCAAAATGAATTCATTACAATTTTTCCCATGACTACTTTCACAATTATTTTAACAGTATATTTCTGTTAATTGAGCTGATACTGACGATGATGGTTAAATCGCGTCCATGACGAGACCAAATCAGACAGTACAATGAGCCAAGAATGGATTCTGGCAATCTGTGCAATATTATCCATATAGAGATTTGTTGACGAAAATTATATGCAACTTGTTTCTTGTAGAGCAACAGGAATAGCTGAACATCCAAATATATGAGCAGATGTTAACTCGATATCTTAACGGTTATCCCAATTCCTATAAGTTAATTGCCATTCCTGTCAGTCTTCATTCCTCTGTAATAATCTGTTCATAGCAGTGGTGCACACAAGGGGGGGCTTGGGGATCCGGACCCCCTCAAAGCCCTTGATTTTTTTTTCCGATTGATTATAATTCTAAGTATATAGTACGTGAAATTTAATTAATTACTTGTTATAAATGATTAATTTTATTAATTAATGCTAATTATTTATTCAAAAATTAGTTTTTTACTATGTTTTGTTCCCGAAAATCGACAAAATCAAAAGGAGCATGATACAAGAATGGGGAACTTTCGACACCGGACCCCCCCTTGAAAAATTCCTGTGTGCGCTACTGGTTCATAGCCTAGTAATAGTCTCTGTTATAAGGTGTGTGGTCTCCACTTATATTACAGAGTTGATACTTTACAGGAATTGACTTCTCTTTCAATTTGAGATTTGTGACTGACCCATCATGGAAAAAAAGGATGCCTTTACCTCAAAGAGGTTATTTTCCCTCTACTATCCAATGGATATACCTATGGAGGTATTCCTCGATTCAACATCTGGAGACGAGCGTTTTAGGGGTTACAGCAGTGTTTCTCAAACTGTGGGGCGCACACCCTAGGGGGCGATATACCGTTCAAGAGGGGCGCAAGCATATCGATAATAAAATATTTAAAAAAATTTATTTACTAGAATGAAGTACAACAAAATATTTCTGACATAATAAAAATATACACATTTAGACGGAAATTATATATATATATATATATATATATATATATATATATATATATATATATATATATATATATATATATATAATTGAAGAGTATAAGTACAATATTTTAAAAGACCTTATGAATTTTAGCTACCATTCTCAATATGAAACTACTTTTAAAGATATCAAACAGAAAATTTATAATTTACAAAAGAATTTTATCATAGTTTACATTGATAAAGTACCTGGTAACTATGCTGTGATTTGTAAGTATTTTTATTATAATATTCTTTATGATCACTTTCTTAATAATGGTTCTTTTAAAAAATTAGATTTGTCACATAATGAAATTAGTAATCGTATTATTGCTATTTATAAAAAATTAGGTTATTGTATTCCTAAAATTAAGTATCCTTATATTTTTTTAACTCCAAAATTCCATAAAAGTCCGGTTAAATTTAGAACTGTGACAAATGGTTTTAGAACATATATTACTACTGCAGGCAAATTACTTCATAATATAATACAAAACTTTATTAATCAGCAATGTAATAAAGCTATAATTAAAAATAGTAAAGAGATTATAGATTTTTTTAACGATACAAATATTTATTCAGTTCATAGTTATGACTTTGAAGATCTTTTCAATTCCATTGATTTATATGATATTATTAAAGTAATTTTAGAAAACCACAGTATGTATAACCTTAATATTAATTTTAACAAATTTAAAACTCTCATAGATTTTGTCTTAAAAGAAAATTATATCAGTTTTAATGGTTCTTTATATAAACAAGAGAAAGGACTCCCACAAGGGGGCCCAGCTAGTAATAGTTTGGCTAATCTTTATTTACATTTTTATGAATATAGTTATGTTATTAATAATGACTACTACATTTTTAGATATATTGATGATTTAATTATTTTTGGTAAAAATGATAATTTAAATCCTATTATTAATTTTTATCCGTCCTACTTGAACTTAGTTAAAATTAATAATAATCCAATCAAAACAAATTACCTAGATGTATCTCTGTATATTAAGAATTTGAAACTACATACTAATATTTATGATAAAAGAGATGCCTTTAATTTTAATATCATCAAAGTGCCTTACTGGAATTCTAATTTATCAATATCTATATATAGAAATATTATTTTTAACTATATTTATCGCAATAAAGTATTAGTTAGCGATAAAGCTAATATTTTTTTAAATCTTAAAAAAATTTTTAATCACTGTATTGAACATGGATACCCTGCTAATTTTCTTTGTAACTATATTTCTAATGATTTTTTATGATACAATTTGTATTATTGTAATTATTTACTGTTATTATGTTTTGTAATTTTTTTAAATTTAGACACTATCTAATTTATCCTACAATTATTAAATAGATGGCGCCACATGCTTGTTTTTTTTTTTTTTTTTTTTTTAATCTTTAATATATATTTTTCAGAGTTTCTTTATAATTTACGCTAATTTTATGATTTTTATTTTTATTTTTATGATTTTTTAAAAGTATATATATATATATTTATTATTATCGTATATCGTATCGCAATTAATCGTTCCTTATATCGTATCGCAAGTAACTTTATGCGGTTCTGCTCTCCCTATTTGGCGGGAACACGATTATGCACTCTTGGCCATCGTTACAAATCCGTTTTAGTAGGTTATTTTTATGTTCATATATTCTTGTTTAATGACTTAATATTTAAATTTTACGTATAGAACTCTTTCCTTTCCTCTTGGTACATAGTATGACAAATTACAGGTGAAGGTTGGCGCCGCAAAACTTGTTTAAACCTGCAATCCTGGTTCCTAAGGCCAGGAATTTGTCTTTATACTGTGTGCCTACTTCCTACTTTTAGTTATCTTAGGTTTATAACTATATGATTATTTATATATTTTTGTTTATATGTATATGTATATGTGTGTATAAATTTATATATATGTGTATGTATATGTATATGATTATATATTAAAAAATTCTTATATTGGATTATATATATATATATATATATATATATATATATATATATATCTGCGATTTTACATCATCAAAAATAAAATCTTCTACTTCAAAACCTCATTTTTTAGCTAACTTTGATACTATAACTAAATAAAAAACGTTTTATTCGATTTACTGTATTCCCATGATGAGAGATTTTTTTATTACGTTTTCTTTTTTCAAAGCGAAAATGCTACTCTTTCAGAGGAAAGACAAAACCCAGACCCATAATCAAAAAAAATTTTAGGAATATA
The DNA here is from genome assembly GCA_019973935.1 of Trichonephila clavipes. NCBI lineage: Eukaryota > Metazoa > Arthropoda > Arachnida > Araneae > Nephilidae > Trichonephila > Trichonephila clavipes. Next base: position 220,473 of record BMAU01021051.1, on the reverse strand, counting down.
AAAAATTCATCACTGTTATATATTATTGCCATCAGCTGTAGGCAGCAGAATGTATTTGCTGCGGTTTGATCTTCGAGCTTACTTGTGCGGTTAGTTACGTCCCTGCTCTTATGTATTTGTTTTTCATTTATGGAAGTTTGAAGGATTACTAAGCCAAGCATAATGAAAAACGTTTTACACCATTTTTTAGAACATCCATATTGTTATAAATACACTTTTAATCCGGGAGCGGTCACGCCGAGCTCAGAGTGCACGAAATCGGTAATTCTGGCAAAAGTGTTTAATTGTTACCAATGGCCCTGACACTATCCTCCTGTTTGATAATCTTAACGTGAACTAAAATATATTTGTCCCATATCTCCTTCTTTTTTGGGAGTGACAGACGTTTTTTTTACGATCTTAAGGTACTTGTTTTATCTGAGTTCCCGGTGTCATAACTTTTTTTCCGAAATTTTTTCTGTGTCCAAAGTAGGGGGTGAGTATATTTTCTCTTAATTAAATTATTCACTGGAATTACAATTTTTATTGTGTACTAAAAAAATAAATATAAAAAAAAGATTGGGGCGACTCATTAACCCCGCTCGACCATTAGTATCGAGTGCACGTCTGCTCCAGGGTTAAAACATGTTAAAGTCTTTTCGCTTTAAATATTAAAAATAATACAATTATTCTTCATCAGAATTTTTTTAATTGTTCATTATTCAACATCAATTCTAAATGCTAATTCTTTGAGGCTTAAAATTACAGTTCGCTTAAAACTAATTATAATTTGAGGAATCATTTAACAAATATCATTTTACATTTTTGTAAACATTTTCGCACACTTGGCTTTACTCTCCTTACAATTAAGCGATTATATCAATAATGTTTTATTTTCTTATAAATGAACTTGTGCAAAGAGCGGGTACTTCAGCCGGTATACATTTAATGTATCAATGCTGCACAGAGTATTTAATAACTAATTAATTAATAACTAATTAATTTAATAACTAATTACTAAATTAAGAGCAAGTTTAATAAGTATTAGCGACTTCCGTGGGCTTGTCTTACAGAGCAAAGTTTTTCAAAGGAATGCATATGAATAGAAATTGACCCTCTGAGTTCTTTTTCTACATTTAGCTGACATGTATATTTTGTCTTCTAAGCAACCACCGCATTTTGCAATATGTTCCAATTTAAAAATTAGAGAAAGGAATAATAACATAATAAATATCCTATTACTTTTTTTTTTTGCTTAAAAGTAATACATACAAAATTTAATACTTATGTCATGAATTTGTACGGTTTATAATAAAGATTGTTGCTTTAGCGTCAAAGTGCACTATGATTGCATTCAGTACACTATTAGTGTATAAGGGGGGCGCGATAAAAATTGTGATTGAAAAGGGGGGCGCCAGTATTGAAAGTTTGAGAAGCACTGGGATACAGACTCCCCCGAGGGAGCGGATACTGATATTTTATGGCGTAAAAATGTAAATCTAAGGGTTCACTATTCAGTACACTATTAGTGTATAAGGGGGGCGCGATAAAAATTGTGATTGAAAAGGGGGGCGCCAGTATTGAAAGTTTGAGAAGCACTGGGATACAGACTCCCCCGAGGGAGCGGATACTGATATTTTATGTAAAAATGTAAATCTAAGGGTTCACTAAAATGGTAAAAGGCAATTCAAATGTTATAGAACGTTGACTTTTAATTTTAGTTTGCTACATAACTGAAAATTGCATTTTTGTAAAATAAATTTGAATTATTATGCCGTTTTCAGTGCTATATTTAATGAAAGTTAGTAGCGCTTATTCTAGTAAAGGTCATTTGCCTATAAAATCAAATGTATGAAAGATAGGTTTCGACATTTAACTGTATTTCACACTTGTTCTCTAAACTTTTTTAGCAGTTGTTACTTTCCTTATTTAAATACTCATCATAATTTTCTCAAGGTTTCTTTCCGGTTACACTACACATGCAAATTACTTGTGATAACCAACAATCTGCAACCAATGTTTTAATTTCCCCGACGCTTTTAATCTATTCCAAAATACAAGTAATATGTTTGCTATTTGAGAGGTGTTGTGTCTCCCTGGCATCGATTCTCACTAAACCTCTTGAGCTTTGTAATCCACCTGTAATTTTTCCCTTTCGACAGTGTGGCCCGACTGTTCTACCATTATCTCACTGCATTGGCAAAAGAAAGACAAAGACATAGATATATTCTCTATTTTTATTATATAGCTCAGAAATCAGCCTAGGGAGGCATCAGAAGCACAATATCCTTTTTTGAGTTTTGGGGAAATATTTGGTACAAATCCAAGAGTAAAATACTTGGAAATTCCAGTTATCTAGTAATAATCATCAATTCTTATGTCAAAATACAAAATTAATCATCCCTGACTGGTGAAAAGAACGGTTTGCACTTCATCATGATCTTTATCTTGTAAGCTCTTCAATGACCACCCTCAATTACGTGTTTCGCTGTCACCAGGCATGAAGCTTAGCATCTGACTATGAATGGTTGTATTTGGAATTTTACTTTTCATAAAAACAAACGAATCATAACCCGTACTTCAGATGTTTTTAGGTCATTTAGAACTTTAAAGTATCGTGAAATTTTTATAAACAGAATGAAATGTATAAACTCCTGTCAGGAATTTAAATTTCTTTCGACTTTGCACACGTCATAGAAGGACCTGAATACCAAGAGAAAAATAGTCAGCAAGTGAAGAAATTGGCATAGCTGCAGCCTCAATTGGACCCTATTTTGCAAAGACCCTCATGCGTGCGTGAAATGTTTACTTCTAATAATTAAACTTAAGATCTTATAAACTCACATTTCTTTGTTAATTTCTGGGATTTCTTTTTTTAATTCCTACTATTAGCTCACTCTCTATCTCTCTATGTATTTATTTATATGTTTATCTTGTTTAGATTTTCAATCGCTAGTAAAATGCTGTCTATTCATCCAAACAAGTTCAAATAAATTATTTGAAACTTGTAGTGGATGGCACTTGATGTTAATACAGTTTTTTTCAAATATTAATTAATTTAATTTAATTTAATACCTTTTTTGTCGCCAACGTCGACCCATCTTTATTTTTGTAACAATGTAACTATTAAAACAAAGACAAAAGTTGGCCACCAAAAAACTGGTTTTTCAGCAAAACTAGCCAAACCGAGTGTGCATTGTTACAGCAATGCTGACAAAGCATGCTCTTTTTTCAACTCCTACTAGTAGTTCACTTTCATCCAACAAATATATATATATAATTCAAATTTTCAATCGTTAATAAAATACTTTCTTTTTGTTTTAAAATACTATATATTCAAAGAAGGAATTGATTTAATTTTTTTTTCTTATTACACTTGTTTTAAATCTGCCTGATAATAAAAGAATTAACATAGTGATAAAGTTTGCATGTTTTGGGAATGTCAATGCCTTTGTTGAATTTTGACTTTAAGCAAGGATACTTAACATTTTTAAAAAAATGCTAAGGAAAACAGAATGGGTAATAATTTGGTTTTTAATGTTTCCCGAGATGCCATGTAAAAATTTAGAAAGTGAGGCAATAATTTATTTTTTTTATTTGAACTTATTTTTTTCACAGTAGTTTCTAACTATTGTTCATAAATGTCATCTCGAATAATAATTAAGCAGTTTGTTTTAACACAATGAAATACAACTCTTAATGGAAAGCAGTAGAAAAAAAAACATCACAACTGTCAATTACAAACTAGAATCGATTTACCATTTTTTGCCATTAAAGTGAATTTCAATTTTTATTCACTCCCATTCACTCTCTCTCTCTCTCTCTCTATATATATATATATAGAGAGAGAGAGAGAGAGAGAAAGAGAAATGGACAAATACAGTATATATTTATATCAAATGCTCAAGCTGCAACTCTTGGGAAGTAAAGAACATGACAATTTCAAATTAATTAAATCACACTCAACTCTAACCGTCGAAGCAAATTGTTTAACAATCTTTCAAATACTTTCGAAAACTCTGTAATCACTTTTCAAATTACTTCTCTCTCTCTCTCTCTCTTTCACCCTTCCTTTTTTCATATAAATACTTTTCAAGCCTTATTAATATCTAAATTTAAGCTTTAAGTTATTTGCCTTGGCTATACGTTCTTTCTCGTACATGGGGAGGAGTCTCATTTCATTTGGAATTGAGTCCCCTATCCTCGGATTAGTAACACGGGTTTTAGACTCCAATTAAAGGAATAAAAGTATAACTGTAAACCGTTATAGATAACGGAAAACGACTTTGTCTTTCGAGGATATTGGATCAGATTGCGTTGTTAAGAGGAAAAATAGAGATTTGAAGAAACAATTGCTTCTCGAAGTGTCTTCGTCTCCTTATTGTTCTTCCAATGGGCATAGTTTCTTCAATTTGAAAGCTATCGACGAATTGCTCGGACAAAAGGATTTAGGTATTGAGAGCTTTAAAACTGTCCAGATGAATTGTTTTTGTGCATTTTGCTACGTTTATTTTTATCCGCAATAAGCTACATTACTTTTACAGTAATTCTAAAATTGATTTCCCTATAAAAATTTCCAATAATTCTTTTTAAGTTATTACTTCTACAATTTTATTTTACTATTTTTTAAGCTATTGGTTTTTAAATGCATTTTTTCTGTGTCTCTTAAATGGTAACTGAATCACTGCTGCCAATTGCTTGTGAATACCAATCATGTAAATTCTGTAATTTCTCTTCTTCAATACTGTTCTTTTTCTTCTTTAAATTTAAATATCTAAATATGTCTCTCTTCCAATGTTCCCTATTTAGAAGATGTTTCAATCATATTCCGTCATTAGAAATAACTTTTTTAAAAAAAAACACTTAATGCAATTACATTTCTTTTCGGGAATTTCAAGTTGAACAGTTTCTATATTTAATTGAAGGTTTCTAATTGCAAGGACTGCAATGAACAACATTATATTTGTTAGTAGATTTGTAGGTATAAGTTAATTCTTATTCTGTTCCGAAAATATTTTACCCATTATATGAAATACATTTTACTTCTTGTAATTGATATATATATATATATACTGAAGACTAATATTAAGGACACTTGCTTAATGACAAGCGATAAAACACCACTCTTCGCCTTCAAAAGTCCTTTTGCCGGGCTACAAGAGCCTAATTGGTGGACGGAGGTTCATAATATCATTAATTTATTCCAATTGGACTTACAATATCTGATCATTGTAGAGTAGTAGTAAGGTGACATGATTTAAGGCTTCAAAGTGGAACCAAACATTTTCAATTGAATTCATGTTAAATTAATTTGGAGTTGAACCTTTGGCTTGTGATTCAAGAAACTGCTCCTCAAGCATTCTCGGATTTATTCAGCTCTGACGCCTTTGTGTATAATTATGTTTTTTTGACCAACGCTATCATCTATATTTCAGAGATTATCGTTGTCATGTTTAGATGCACCTTGGTCACCATAGTTGTTCTTAGCACACATACGTCAGTTATAGCTCTGTGAGTTTCATGGGTAATATTGTTTACAATGAAAATAACACCCACACCATAATACATCTGTCACCGCTTCCCACAACGCCAACTTAGCAGCCGAATGACATGATTTGAAATTGAAAAATTGCGTAATCATCCTCGACCATCAAAACGATTGACCAAAAACATGACTTGTTGGAATATGAGATTTTCTTTAACACTACAACTGTTCATTGCCAATTTTTCATGGACTACTGCAAGTGCATGGGGCAATAAAGTTCCATCAACGCAGGATACTAGTATAAACTGAGATAGCGAATGCGCTCTATTCTGAATTCAATGGGACATGGCCAGGGATGTCTTAAGACATCTTGAGGCCATGGGATCCTACGCAAAAGTAGAAACTGTGCCCCTACCCAAAAGTAGATTTTGAGTTCCTACGTAAAAGTAGGCCCTGGGTCCTAACACAAATGTAGGCCCACAAAACCTATGCCCATAAAAATAGACATTACATAGGATAAATTGTCAAATACTCGTACTAATGATAATCCGAAACAAACTAATGGGCATGACCTTAAAATCGCACAAACCGGCTCGATCGACTGCTACCATTTGACTGAATGAGTAATGATGGTCTATGGTGGTAGGCTTAGGCCCATACATTGACGACTTTATTTGAATCATCATCTTATGGAGTTCGAATCTGAAGGGTGTTTTTTTTCCAGGTATAAAAGTTTAAGTTGGTATTACTTTCCAAGATGGCGACCGATTTAACAGCTGTCAAGGGATATATTCTCAGTTTGGCTTGGCAATTCATCAAAACGATCATCAAGCAAGGCGCAGATTCGTCGAATGGGCCCAAAACGAGAATGCCTTTGTTCCCGATTTTCATAAGCGAATTTTGTTTAGCGATGAAGCGCACTTCTGGTTGAACGGCTACGTCAACAAACAAAACTTCCGCATTTGGAGTGAAGCTAATCCTTATGTGTATGTCGAAACCCCGTTACATCCAGAAAAACTGACTGTTTGGTGCGCTTTATGGGCTGGTGGAATCCTTCTTCAAAAACGATGAAGGCCACAACGTTGCAGTCAATGGTGATCGGTATAGAGCAATAATTACTAACTTTTTCATTCTTGAATTAAACAATCATGATGTCCAGGAGCTGTGGTTCCAACAAGACGGCGCAACATGTCACACAGCACGTGCCACAATCGATTTATGGAAAGACACGTTTGGTGACCGCCTAATTTCACGTTTTGGACCTGTGAATTGGCCTCCAAGATCTTGTGATTTAACACCGCTAGACTATTTTCTGTGGGGCTATGTAAAGTCATTGGTCTATGCGGATAAGCCACAAACGCTTGACCATTTGGAAGACAACATTCGCCGTGTTATTGCCGATATACGGCTACAAATGTTGGAAAAAGTCATCGAAAATTGGACGTCCAGATTGAACTACATCCGAGCCAGCCGTGGCAGTCCTATGCCAGAAATCCTATTTAAAATGTAATGCCACAAGATTATCTTTCGAATAATAAAAAACTCATGTCAATAGAATAATACATCTTTGTTTTATTGCAATTTAAAGTTCTATACCTCTCAAAAGAACACCCTTTAGAACGAGGCGAGTCCCTGGGCCTAGACCCAGTGGTCCCATGCCTTAAGACGCCCCTGACCGTAGCTAACAAAACCCTTGACCGGCAACTTGTCGCTTCTTCACACATTCACCGTTTTGGATGTGTATTCACTACATGAGCAGCCCATCAAAAATTCCACTTCTGAATCTGGTGCTCTTCAGTGCCGAATCATAACGATTTGTCATTGAAATCTAATAAAAATTTTAATTAAATATTTTAGGGGTTTCCAACCCTATGTCCACGGGCGTAATGCTAGGAACCCTTAAAATAGTGCATGTTTACTTTATATATCCCGGCAACACCTGCGCTGGTAATATACATTTATTAAAACATTTATATTAATTATCTTGTCTGATGAATATTTAGAATTTTTTACAAACTAATTCTATTACTGAAAGCTGCTTTTACTTTTAAATTAACTCATACACTTTTTTTTGAAATTGTTGAATTATATGCAATAAAGGGAAAAGTTTCTGCATGAGAACCTAATTTTTACCCTGCATTCTTTGTTTTAAGCTTTAAGTTTATCAATATATTACAGGAACTATGTTACCAGTTCTTGTAAATTTTTAAATTTTCTTGTTGATTGCTTTGTTTTAAAAGAAAAAATTCAGTTCATTGAATATTTGAATAAATAACTTTGTTGATAAAACTTGAGATAGCTGAAAAACGAATAAGGAACAGTGGAAACATATCTTCTGAAAAGTACTTTGACTGTATTAAAAATTAACTCTGACAGTAATATAGAAATTCGTAAGTATCATGCTATCTTAAAATAAGATTTACTTTGGTACCCATAAATAGAGTAACACATCTCTCAATAAGACCCGGACCTAACTAATAAAACAACTTTTTTGAAAACAAAATTGAACTTTTTTTATTAAGGTCTCCCCTTCAAGAGAAATGCATTCAGTCCAGAGCTCTTCTAAATTTTTAATACCTTTTTGGTAGAACGATTTGTCTTTGCTCTAGAAATAGGCTTCAACCTCGGCAATCACTTCTTCATTTGAGGCAAATCTATTTCCCAGTAGCATTCTTTTAAAGTCAGCAAACAGCTAGTAGTCTCTGAGGAACAGATCTAGACTGCATGGTGGGTGGGGAACTAAATCGAAGTGCAATTCGTTCAATTTCACTATTATTTCCATAGACTTGTGGCACGGAGCATTGTTTCTAAAACAAATTACTGAAACAAAAGTTGCTCAACTAAAACCACTAAAAATTTTCAACTAAACAAGATATTTCCATGGAACTCTGACACGTGGCATTTGAAAGTTAGTACAACTAGGTTAGACTTTTAAAAGTTAGAAGATAGCGCCATCTATATGTTATGCCCGGGACTTATTGAGTGATGTATTATATAAGTTTTTTTTAAATATAAGCAGTGATCTTTCGATACATACATATGAAACAGTTAAAAATTTCTTCATTTGGTAAATTGAGGAATTTCTTCAGAATCCTTATTTTAAAACAAAAAAATAAGAATTATTCGAGAATTAGGTGAAAATGATTTTGCACCTCGAAGTATAAATTCCCTCGCTATTATGAAAGCGAATAATTTAATAGCGTCTGAGTATGAATGAATTATATATGAAATGGCGAAAGCTCTTCTACGGGAGTAGTCTTATTTTTCATGATTCATTTATGAATTGTCTAGACAATGGCAGAATTTAAGAAATTTTTGTGGAATCATTTCTTAAAAGAAAGAAAATAAATAACACCTTATGTAGACGAGGAAGTTTTAAAAAGAAAAAAAAAACAACATTTGTACTATAAAAAAGTGCTCTGAAGCCTATAAAAAGGCAAATGAAAAAATATGCAAATAAATAAAATAATAAAAGTATAAATTCGAACAATTTTTGAGATAATGTAATGAAAACTATTTTAAAGTTGTGTTACACAAATCCATTTATATAAATAGGAGGATAAAGTTGAGAAACTCTGTATTGAGACTTTAATTAAATCTGTAAAAAAAGTCATAACATTCAAGGAAAGAATAAATCGTTGCAGAACCGCATATTATTACGTACTGAATTTATGAAATGAGTTTTTATTTCTTTAAATGAATTCAGTCTTCAATATGACCTTATGGCTAAAAAAAATGATTAGTTTCTCGTTTGCTAAATTTCTCAAAGATTAAGTATCACAAAAAAACCCCTTCTCTATAGGATTTATTTATAATTTTTTTTTTTTTTTCGATTTGCTGAATAACTTAATGATATTTAAAATAAAATATAGGAAATGTTTCCTTTACATTATGCATACATTCTTTTCCATTATACTTTTCTAAACATACGCCTGCATTACAGTCAAAATACTTTATATACGTATTTTACATCTTTATGAGCTGAAATAAATCCCCCTCCTTTATTTCGCAGTGTAAAAGACTCAATAGCTTATTTAAAAGTTCATAAATAAATTATCAGCAATTGCTAATAGATAGTTTATTCACACCTTTTTTTATTCACAACAAACAGGTATACCCATTCTTCCCACGTGTGAAATGAAAAATTAAACAAAACTGGTTGAAGGATGAGGAAGGTTTTATAGAGTTAACTTTACGTGAACTTCAAATTAAACAAAAAAGAAAACTTTTTATGTTTCTCAGCTGAACAAAAAAAAAAATATAAGTCTGAAGGTCAAATAGCTGATAAAAAATATTATAACGCCACGTAACTCTCTTGTGGGTCGATTTTTGAAAACACCTTCCTAATCTGATCTCTGCTCAACAAAAGTAACATAGTGATACAAATTTTACCTAACGAACGCTTAAAATAGTGCAAATAATTTATATCTCGATGAGTAATACGTTAATATTACTTTCTGTTGTATTTATTTTATGTTAAAACTGCAATATTCGCAAGCAACACCGATCCTTACATTATAATGGCGATTCAATAGAAACGTAGCGAAATGTTTTCAATAGAGTCAAGATGGTATCCTTTTTAGCAACCCCGTGGAAAACTTGACTCTTGATTGAACGCCGCAGAGTTCATATGCTGTAACGCCAACTGGTGGGGAGCTGCAACAAACAGGAAAGCACAAAAAACTTCTTTACAAAAAATATGTATACATACATGCCAATTTTCATAGTGATATGGGTTGAACGACATTGTAGTGAAGCGATTTCATATATACAAATATCCACACATATATATATATATATATATATATATATATATATATATATATATATATTTATATATATATGTATATAGTATAATAAAATAAAAGTGAAGAATAACTATATATATAAAATACGTAAATATATATATAGATATATAGATAGATAGATAGATAGATATACTCCCTTGCATCATATTTAATCAACATAATTAATTAATTTAATATTTCAAATGTTTAAAATGATAAGCTTGAGTTAGATAAGACATTTGAGTACTTGATTTTAGAATGGTGTTTATCTGTTCAAACTTTTTTATTATTATTCTACAATTTAAATCACCGTAATGCTTAATTTTCAAATGGATCATGTTATAATTCAACATGTTTGTTAAAATTCTAAATATTTGCTTTAATTCATGAAGCTTTTGACAGGTATTATGATATCAGTTCAAGGTTTCGTAATCAAATTCTGTCCAAAACTTTATCACACATCAACCCGCCATAAGCAATGATTTAATGATAGCCCAATAAATTCCAGAATCATACGGCGGAATAATTATTTTGTTTCTATGGTAACGAGACATGTGTGGATGGAAAGGTTTCATAGATAATTATTTTGATAAGTTAAAGGATGATAACTGACTAAATAAATAATACTTATAAGAATAATTATCATAGAAAAAGACTTAGGGAGAGATAATATTTTTGGGTATTTTTTGCTAAATAATTATAATCGAGAAAATAAACAATAATATTTAGATGACCAAATGTATTAAAAAGAATCATTAATTAAGAAATTTAAGTAAATTAAAGGAATAATTGTTTTAAAAAAAATGTTAAAAATATAATTGTTAAGAAATGTGTATAGTGTTATTAAGCTCTATTTTTTGCTACTTTGCAAAACATACTTTGAATATTGAATAAGAAAAACAATGTATAAATTAATTTTTTGACACAGAAATAACTTGTAGTTAAATTAAAAGTTGTCATATAGCAAACGATTTTAAACGAGCTGCCGTAAAAAGATTACAATCCCAATTACACTGGTGTGCAAAAATTAAGGACAACGTCGAAAAATTAGCATATCAGCTGAACGAAGAGGCAGAGTGGACAGAAAGACCAATCAGGAGATTAAGTAAGGTGATGTACGGTAGCACATGCGCAGATATGCAGGTAGACGTAATGGGGGAGTGTCTGAGTAGTATAAAGCATGTTGTCGATGTAAGATCAGTATTTCTGGCAAAGAGATTGCACGCCGTATAGCAGTTAAAATCACACCGAGTTGCTGCCTCAGCGAGAAATGGCGAATAATCAATCTGTTAGACGACATCTGGATGCTTTTACCCGAGGTCGAATCATTGGGGGGAGTTGGAGGAAGGCCGCAGTGTGACAAGTGTGGCTGCAGAGTTCGGAATTGCTCACAACATCGTTTCACGACTTTGGAGACAATTTCAAACTACAGGAACAGCTATCCGGGGGTTCAGTAGTGATCATCCACGAGGAACCACACCCGCAGATGACCGGTACATTGTCTTACAGGCCAGAAGAAACAGGCGGCAGACAGCGGGAGAAATCGCTAGACACACGACACAGACGACTGGACGACCGATATCGCGTTTTACCGTGGCCAGAAGACTGCACGGTGGTGGTCCGTTTGCACGACGCCCTGTACGGTGTGTACCTTTAACGCCTGCCCATCGGAGAAGGTGTTCTCTGTGGTGCCGGGAACACCGGAATTGGAGAGACTATGAATGGGGACGAGTACTCTTTACAGATGAGAGCAGATTCAGTTTGAGTAGCGATTCTCATCGCATACTCATCTGGAGAGAGCGGGGAAGCCGCAATCATCCCTCGAACATCATTGAAAGGGACAGGTATGGAGGTCGCGGTGTTCTCGTTTGGAGAGGCATCATGCTTGGTAGTCGTACAGACCTTCACATCTTTGACGCAGGTTCAGTCAACGGGACCCGTTATTGTAACGAGATTCTTCTTCCATATGTGCGTCTTTTTAGAGGCGCTATGGGTCTGCAGTTCCTTTTCATGGACGACAATGCACCATGTCATCGCACAGTAGCTGCCGAACAGCTCATAGAGAGTGAGGATATTGAACGTATGGATCGGCCGGCATGATCTCCGGATCTCAATTACATCGAGCATGTATGGGATTTTCTAGACAGACCCTTGGCAGCTCGTACCTTACCACCAGTAACGATTTGGGAGCTTCGATTGGCGCTGCAAGAGGAATGGGCAGCAATGCCTCAACAACTCATTGACACCCTCATTCTCAGTATGGGCAGACGCTGTGAAACCTGCCTAGCAGTCAGGGGAGATCATATCCCCTACTAAAGACCAGATGTTTCTTGCTGGACACCCATCACAGGGATGTTTCGGCCTTCAGTCGCAGTGCGCTCCATGCTACTTTTTCAATAAAGCTTCTTTTTTCCCCTCTGATTTCTCTTTTAGTAAGTGTTGCTTACATATTACACATGTCCTTACGTATTGTGGATCTTACGGTATTAAATGTGTTGATTTGGAAAGCTTTTGTACAAAGTTATATTGAAAATCCCGTCTCGTCCTTAATTTTTGCACACCAGTGTATATTCAAGATTTTTTTTTAGTCATTTGATGTTCATGGTGGTTGATTGCTATCTTACAAATGCCGCCACAGAAATATTAATAAAAAATAATAAATTTAAGAAATAGTTTGGACCAATCAATACCGAGGTAAAATCTGAACAACGACTGATTTTAAAGATCAGCACATTTCCGAAAAAAAATAATAAAGAAGCAAATTTATTTATTTAATAAGAAGAAAATTAATAGTGAAAAAAAATAATCGATTTAAAATATGGATTGGTCGAATCTTTATCACTCTCAAAGTTAGGTAACTACCGGTGTTAATGCTAGGACATATACTTAGAATTGCACAAGATATTGGATTAGCATCACATTTCGTAAAGTTTAATATCATTAATTGGAATAAAACATGTGAGAATATCAATTTATAAATTATTATGCACAACATTCAAAGCCACAAATGTACTTCAATTCTGCTTTAAACAAATTCGTAGTTTAGTTACGATATTAAAATAAAAATTGCATATTATCAGTATATTTTTTGAATTTTAAGAACTCTGGTTTTATTTAACGTAAGTTTTTACAAGATAATTAATCATCTAGTGTTGTATAATGCTTATTAAATTTTTTGAGCAGCTAAATTTGGTTATTTATTTATCTTTTGTTTAATGTTTTTTATGTAGTAGTAACAGCTTATAACAAAAAAAAACTTTATGTTGCAATTATACAATGATGAACAAATAAATTTCCCCTGTTTTTTAAAATTATGTTCATTTTAATACTATGGTATATTGGTTTTGAATTGACACAAATGCCATGAAGACTTCGGTTTCTGTTTGTCTGATTTTGAGAACAAATATTTAGCTTGTTTTATTTGATTATTAGATTAAAAAAATATTGACGATAGCTCTAGAGGAATTTTGAAAAGCGATGAAAAAAAACAACTTCTTATATTTTGATTTATGCAATTTTTTTTATTTTTAATAAAATAAGTTTGAAGTTAAAATGTTAATTTAAAAAAGTAATTGAGTTTTGCATTTAAAATAATTATATTTTTTTTGTCTAAGTTCATTATAACGTCTCCGTAGTTCCTTACAAATGCAGAAATATCAATGTATAGTTTGCAAATCATAAAAAATTTTGCAGCGATAATTACATACTTTTTTTCATAATTTAATAGTTTCTGACATTTATTTTCTCAACTTTCATATTTCCCATTTCAAACTTTTACATATGAAAAATTGTTTGGCCAATTTAATGTATAGCTTTCATGATTATATTTCAGGTATATGTGTTATTATTATTACTTTAACTAGTTTATTTACTCATAATAAAAGTTTTAAAAAATAGCAAGTACATAATTACGAAAACGTATTACATATTCTCTAACAAACTTTTGAGAGCATTAAAATAAAGCAGATTTCCAATAAATTTATTTAAAAAAATGAGATACGATGTTTTAATACGCAAAGTTTTGCTAGAAAATATTATCTATATATATAAAGGAGAAAAGCGACTCACTCACTCACTGGCTGACTAATCACGATACCTCCGGAACTATTAATCCTTCAGAATTGAAATTTGGTAGGTAGATTCCCTTCATGAAGATATCAGCTAAGAACGGATTTTGCAAAGATCGAACCCCAAGGGGCGTTACGGGGGGTTAAGGGGCGTTATAGATAATTATTTCCATTATTAAACTACTAGATTAACAGTCTTGAAACTTGGCACACAGATTTATTTCATAAAGTAGAGAATCCCTAAGTAATGATTTTTACGAAAATTGAACTCCAAGAGGAGTTGAGGGCGCTTAATAGACGTTAGGCATAATTATTTCCATTTTTAAACTATTAAACGTACAGTCTTGAAATTTGGTCAGCGGATTCCTTTCATACAGTAGAGATCCGCTACAAAATGGATTTTGTCAAAATCGACCCCCAAGTGGCGTTGTGGAGAATTAAGAGGCGTTACAGGCAATTAACTCCTTTTTTTAAACTATTAGACGTAAAATCTTGAAATTGAGTAATGATATTCCATTTATTGAGTAGAGATCTGCTATAAGATGGGTTCTGTGAAAATCGCTTCCTAAGTGGCGTTGCAGGGGCTTAAGGGGCGTTATAGAAAATTATTTCCATTTTTAAACTATAAGATGTACAGTCTTAAAATTAGGTAAGCGGATTCCTTTCATGGTGTAGAGATCCGCTACAAAATAGTTTTGGGGAAAATTGATCACCAAGGATCACTGAGGGTGATTAAGGGGCATATATATAATAAATAAATATTTCCGAATTTCTACTAATAGATCCACCTGCTTGAAAATTAGAAAATATGTTCCGTTCATGGAATATAGTTCTTGTTAAAAAGAGTTTTGCGAAAACGGACTCCCAAAGGAGTGGGGTTGCGAGGGATTAAGGTGTGTTGTAGAAAAATTCCTGTTTTTGAACTTAACCCATTTACTTGAATCTTATTGAGCACGTTTCTTTAGTTGAATAGAGTTCCACTAAGAATGGATTTTGCGGAAATCAACTCCAGGGGCAAGCGGGGAGAGTTATTGGAGTGTATTGATAGACAAAATTCCCGTTTTTGAACTGCTAAGACTATAATAAAAAAATTGGTTTGCATGCTTCTTTTTTGTTGAATTGGAATCCGCTAAGAATGCTCTCAACGAGGTATTGATGATAAAAATTCCGTTTATGCTCTGTTAGATTTAGACTTGAAATTTAGCATGCAAGTTTACTTTATGGAGTAGAGATCCACTGAAAGTTGCTTTGGTGGAATTCCACTTGATTATTAGGTTAAGTGAGCTCAAAAAATCTTTCTACTTCTATTTTAGATATAAATAGAAATTAGATATTACAATTTACTTCCCTGTTATATCAAGAGGCGAGAGTTACAGCTATAAATATATATTTTCAGTACAATCGAATTCTTAATGCTAGATATCAATAATTCACATATATGTAAACAGTATACATTTATACAACGTCGGATTTACCCAGTGGAGCCGCTGGGTATATAACTGTTAGTTATAATCTAACTGTACATAGCTATTTTTCTTTGAGAAATAATTTTATTTTTCGATAACAAAAAATATAACATTTGAAATTAAAGAAAATGATTATCATGGCGCTAACGAATTCAAGATAGAAGTTTTAAATATTTGTGAAGAATAATGCAACTTCATCATTTAATTTATTATAAAAATTAACCTTGACTATTGAGAAGCACTTACTTCTGATCTTATCATGTATTATTATAATAGTAAAATGTATCTTTAAAGGTTTATTGCAGTCTTTTAAAATGTTATATATCTTATTTTCAAAGCTCCACAACAGATTAAAAATAATAATAATCAGTGAATATTTAAACTCTAAAATATATAAGAGGGGACGCAGATTAAATATTTAAAGTTTACTCTGAAAATGGTGTAGAAAATTTAAAGTTTACTCTGAAAATGAGTTTCCAACCTATATATATATATATATATATATATATATATATATATATATATATATATATATATATATATATAATCAAAAGCAATTTGCCTGTTCATAAGTGCATTATTACGAAACAAAAATACATTTAATTCTATTCATATCGATGTCTGCTCCTATTTACATTTGATTGTGTGATTCAATTGACGTTGAATCATTTAATAAACTTAAGAAAATGTAATATTTCTTTTGCTAAATGTTTAGTTTCATTATATAAATAAATCAAGATTAAATTTATAGACTCTATGTAATATCTCTCATTAGATGGGAATTTCAAATTAAATGCAGTTTTCTGTCTGGGAAAGCCCAGAATAATATTTTTAACTTAATTTAGTTTTATGTACTGTACTTTAGGGATTTAATTTATTTATATATAATGATATAAATATGGAAAAAGAGATTTTTAAATGTCTTTATTTAATATACTTACGAATAATGTTTCCGTTAATGTTTTAACGAAGTTCTTTAAAATGAATAGATACGAGAGAAATATATAATCATATAGAGAGTAATGTAACATTTACATAATTTTAATATCGGTACACTATTAATTTTCGGCATGATAATTATGCCAGATTTTTATGTATCGTAGTGTAAAATTATTGCTCTAACTTGAAGTTTTAAAATTACTTGATGGAAAATTCCACAGCGTTCCGATATCAAATTATATATATAAAAAATGACATTTCTTCTATTAATTTTGTTTTGTTTGAATTATTCAAATGCATTTTGACTTTTATTACGTATTTGTTTATTTTAATCTATGCATTTTGTTATTATTTTTATTAAGATCATACTAATTGCTAATTAAATGCTTTTGACGTTAATACATTACTGCGTTTATTTTGGCGCCTTACAGTTCGAAGTGTTCGTGTTTTTCTTGTTTCATTTCATTTTATATCTGCAACTTGTCTAAAGATAAACTGTTTAAATGTTTCCTCCTTGTTATATCATGCATATGACGCTGGAAAGTGACAAAATTAGGAATTTGATCAAATCCCTAAATACGGGAGATGTTAAAATAACGTCTTTTGAAGGTCATTTCCCTGATGATGTAAGTTATTTTATCAAATACCTGTACTCTTTCAGTGAAATGATGATATGAACTAGTTAGGATTCGCATTGGCAAATTGCTGTTCAGCAGGGGAGGCACTTGGGGGTCGAGTTCTTGTACTTCAAAAACAAACAGACAGTAGTATCGATTCTACAAATATCAACCCCATATGTTAAAAAAAGTGGCACCATAGGATTAACATAGAGGGTTGATATTTTAGGCACTTGGGGGGTCGAGTTCTTGGACTTCTTAACCAAACAGATGGTAGTATCGATTCTACAAAAATCAACCCCTTACGTTTAAAAAAATGGCACCATAGGATTAACATAGGGGATGATATTTTTGGGTGTAAGCCCAACCCTTCCCGAAGCAGGACATCTTTAGTAAAGAAACTATGAGGGGGGCAGGACAAACCACTGCACGCACTTCCCCGGTTTCCTGTTACACATTTTCGTCCCTTTTCCCGAAATCACTCCCACAAATATCCAGCAACCGAGAGGATAGATGTTACACATCAAAAAATACCTGCCTAATTTTCTAATTATTTGTTGATTAGTTTCGAATAAATAATTACGTTTATTATAATGCACCATATTTGTTAAATAAACACTTTTAAACATTTGACAATATTATTTCATCTTTTACTGAAACAGATCAGGGATTTGTTCAAATATCTTACTTTCATCAGGTAAATGATCTTGAAGAGATATTATTTTAACCTCTCCCACCAATTGATCATATCCCTTAAGGATTTGATGAAATTCCTAGTTTCATCATTTCCCTGTGACACATGCATACTGATTGCTATTGATGTTTGAATCTCAAAGCTAATGAAATAATCCAATATCCTTTAACCTTTTTCATCATAATACTTAAAGTTAAACATCAACATTGTTTACTTGTTTTATTATATAATATGCAAGTATATTAAACCTAAATTAAGCCTAAATAATCATATATTATTGTTAATGAAATTTTTCAATGGTCTCCACAAGAGAATTTTAGGTATACTTAAGTACAATGGTTTTCAAAATGTGTGGACACTTTTTTGAAAATGATTAGTTTTTTAAATTTAAAAGCTTATAGAAAATGTTACGATGCACAAATTTGCAATGTCTTTTATATGATTTTAAGGAAAGTTTAATACTAAATTCGATAAAAGAAACAAAATTCAAATATTTGCAACGCAAAAAGATCTGTTCAGCAATAACTATCGATATACATTAGATTCCGATGATAGAAGTGGGTTATTATCAGTACTTAGTGTGGTGAAGAACATTAATGTAAATATGTAACAAAAAATAAAGACTACTACTTTTAGTACTGATAACCCACTGCTATCATCAGTATCTAATTTATATCGATATTTATTGTTACACAACTCTTTTTGCGTGGCAAACATTTTAGAATTTGTTTTTTGTATTGAATTTAGTATTAAATTATTTTTAAAATCATACAAACAACTTTGCATTTTGTGCAACATAACATTTCCTATAAGCATACAACCTTAAAAAACATTACAGTTTTCAAAATTTCCACAATTTTGACCACCGCTGTATACTTTTAAAACATAAAATGAAAAAAAAAAGTAAACGCACTTATAAGTATCTTTGGGGTTACTGCTTTTATTTAAAATTTTTGTGGTGAATAATAAAATTACTTTTATAACAATACAATTTTTTTCATCGAGTTAAATTAGTACACACAACACATATCTATATATGTTCTTCAAATTTGCTTATTATACTACCCCAAATCCACCAGCAGATAAGAAATCAATTTTACTTTCCTATCTAGTTTGATAGTAGGTTCCTTGCCCACGAATGCCAGGTATCATCGAGAAAGCATAAGAAATGTGCCAAAATTGACAGATGATGACAAATAGACACTCTCTGAACCCAAATCCTATACCTCGCATCTCAAGAAATAGCCGAGATTTCCTCTAGAAAAAGGCTACTCCACGTTTTCCCTATAAACACGGAGAAGAAAGGTTTTTGTGAGATACCGTGTGAAAGGGATCGGTGATTTGGTACTAGAATCGAGTAAAAGAATATCATAAGGAATCGTCTTTGAATAAAGTAGAACAGATTTGCAAGGGGAATATTATCATAATATTTCTCTAGAAATGGGGCTTTGTTGTAGGAGTAAAATATTTTAAAGGTTTTTGAAAGAAATATTACTTGCAATGGACTGCAATTCTTTTTAAAGAGACCAGGGGGCGGCTGTTCCTCTGCTCACCTAAACATTAACCAATCCCCCATGTACAAATAATACAGCTGTTCCAACTCATTGCTCAAATTGCAAAATTTAAATAGCAAACAATATGTAATTTTATTTATTTGTTCTTTTTTCACAAAATTCGTTCTTGGCGCTCATCTTTAGTGAAATTCTTTAGTGAAGCAGCATTGTTGAACTTTTCATTGATAAAAAGTCCTCAGGTTTTGATAAACCTGCCAGCTCTAGTAATTTCTGCTAAAGTTGATTATTTCGCTCGGTTGATTGTTAATAAGTCTTCACTTCATTTGAGACAATGCCCTTCTTCTTAAGTAACGTTTCCAGTTAAGGCAATCATTGCAATACTTCTCAGCGAGAGACTGCAATAATTAACTATCAGTCTTTAAAGTGTTTATATCTGATCATGTGGGCCATTTGCGTTCCTCAATCCCATATCTGGCGGTTAATTTCTTGTTGAAAGACGTTTTCGTTATTATGCTTGATATGTTGCTTCCTGATTGGTCGAGCCAATAGTTGGGTTAATTTGCATGGACGTAACAATAGTTCAAGTAGAAGGAGGGCTGAAAGCCTGCTCTCTCATTGGTGCATGACAATTGATGACAGTGACTCTCATTGGCTGCAATAATGAACTATCACAACCGTATTGGCGATATTATATGAAACTAAACATATGATTGCCAGTTAAGCGCGTACGACTCATGCGAAATTGGGGTTGCTAACTTTTTAGAGTTACTTTAAGCATTGGCCTTGTTGTGATAGTACGTAATACATTTATTACACCATCATGATTTTTTTTATATATATAGAGAGAGATTATACAATTTTATATATTCTGAATAAATACACTTTTTTATTCCACCTTATTTAAATTAACATTTTTATTCACAAACATAAATACAAATATTTATACATCGATATGAAAATAATCGATAATAATAATAATTTCATAGGAATAGAAATGAAAATAATTCTTAGAACAGAAATATAATGAAAAAAGAATCGAAAGTAAAGTATAAAATATATCAATTTCAAATAAATTTGTGTTAAAAAAAGAATTTTCACAAGTGATAGTTATATTTACTTAGCGCAATAAGCAACACGAGGGCTATTGGTGACGGGCCTCGTAATTTTGAGCTTCGGGCGATCAACGAAGACGACAATCAAGCTTAAATCTCCTATCCTATCCACCACACCATTGACAGGATATTGAGACTTGAAGGATTTATTGTGCATCAGCCCCTTTTTCATTAGCACCAGGACTCGAACTTTTGACACTCCAGGCACAAGTTCGTGACCATAACCACTAGGCTACCCCAATCACAGAAGTTTAACGAGATCTTAAAGGAAAATGTCTGGAAAATAGTTAAAAAGACATAAAACTGAATTATATAAATTTAGATTGGAGCTTTATTCAATAGAAAGGGAAATTTTTATATTGGATGCAGTTTCATACATATATTTGTAAAAAAGAGAGATTATAAGGCATATTAATGCACCTTCATTTTGGAAGATTTTTGCTAACTTTTTTTGAAAAAATTATGCTTCCAAAATTTTTTATATATTGTCTTTAAAATTTACAGGTCATGATTTTTTTTTTAATTTTGAAAAACAATAAAACATATTCTAGATATTGATAAGAGGAACACTTGATAATTTGGTATATTTCTTGTAAAGCAATTTTTCAGCTTTGATCTCTTTTAATAAAACATGGTTGGATCCTATTTCAATCCGTACCTTTATTTATCGCCAACTTGGCAAATTATTATCCTGGTATTGGATAGAAGCCCAGATAGAAAAAAAATAAGCTAAAGACACAATAGCACAATTTATTGTTCTTTATTGCCAATGTGTGAGATAAAATAAGATTTTAAATTACATTTTAGGTATATATTTACAAATGAATTTAAATATCGTAAAATCGGGTAAATGATGCTCCCCGGTGTATAACGGGCATCTACAGTTTCAAGCTCGGTATATTCGCCGTATAACGTGCGTCTCATTCGTACAGTGAAACTTGAAATGTACGTATGTATGCCTCATGTTTTAAAGTCATTTATTCGAGATATTATACTTGGCCTTTAAAAAAAATGGTATATTTCTAGAATTGGAACTCTTGAAGTTCATAAGATATGTAATTTCTTTTAAATAAACAGCATTTCAATCAATGTAGAAGTATAATTTTTCTCATGCTCACCTCTTATTTTATTTTTAAAGCTATCAGTTTTATACCCGGCGTATGACTCACATCCGTAAATTTCGATTTTATTTTGTGTGTTAAAACTGTGCGTTGCATTATGCGCTTAATTTTACGATATGTACTTTGTTCTTCAGTTTCGTAGTATTTTATTTATAGAAATTAGAAAATTATAAATATTTAACTATGCAACATAAAAAAATATTTATAAATGGATGTTTTGGTTAGTTAAAAGATTTGCACAAGTAATTATTAGATATCAGTTTTAATTCATAATTATATATTTTACAGATATGAACAGAAAACCTTGTACGTGCAATTAAGTGTAAAGTGATGCATTCAAAATACCACAAAATATATTTCAACTTATTCAGACAATACTTGACATATTTCAATCTCAGTTTGTTCAGATCCGTATGGACCTGAGGACATCGCAGCTTTTTACCAAACAAATTTATTCCTATCCGAACCGTAAGAGAGTGAAATTTAAAATAAACACCATCGGCATACATCCAGGCGTATTCTTATACAAACATCACGTCGCCAACTTCACATTTTCATGCCAAGCACCGTCATACATCAAATTTAAGATGACGGTGGAAGAATATTTTCTGGTAAATCTGAAAGTCTTAAGCATTCCATTGACTGCTAGCTGACGTTTACTGAGAAAAGGGGAAATGTCAGAGAGCTTTGTTGGTTTTTAGGTAAAGTTGTGAAGCCAAGAGCTATTCTGCATAATTGCATCAGAAACAATTAGATCAGCAATTAGTTTCTAAGTAAAGTAAATAAATGGATGCATTAGTTTGAAAGGAAGATATATTTGTTTTACAGACAGACCCGAAAGAATTTGGGATAATATTGCGGATTGTACATTATAGAAGTCTTTATATTGCTACTATACTGAAAAGATAACCTTATATAGAAATTATTTTATGCGGTGCTTTTTGTCTCCCCAAAACTAATTACAGTAATGATGATGTGATAGGATCCAGATAATTAAAAATATAATAATTTCAATATTTTACTTCTGAATTTGTACACTGTTTCTTAGACGTAATTTTGCTAAGATTAGGCTTGAATATATGGCATACAGGGGCGCACACAAAATGGGAAGGCTGTCCTCGGATTCGAATTACTCGTTCCCAATCACCCTTGATTTTTTTTCGATTTATTGTAATCCAATTAAAAGAGTATGTAAAATTTTATCAAGTGTTTGTTATTAATAATTAATTAATTTAATTAATAATAAGTAGTTGTTTAATAATTCATATTTTAATATTTTTTGTTCCAGGCAATCGACAAAATCAAAAGAATATGTTGGGTGGTGATTGGGATATGATATGATAGGTTGGACTTTCGATCCTGAACCCCGCTCTTGAAAAATTCCTGAATTTCTTACTGATAGCATGCCTTTTGAATTTTGATTCCAGTGGCAGCAGTAAATTAAAAATAATAGTTGATATTTAATTGCACATGAGTGTGCAGCTATATACTATTGAAATTTTTTAACCATCGTTATTCGGAAATTTAAGTATGGTTTATTTTATTTCTTAAATACAATTATCCGTTTCGGCACATACAACAGAATTGGAATATAAAATATAAATATCATTAATCCTGTGTGTGTATGAAGCAAAAAGTAATAAATTCCCACAAGCACACTTTTAAAAACAAATTAACTATTTAATATAAATATGGACGCATAATAAGATTCAAAGGTTTTAATTTAATTGATATTTTTCATTTTTTAAAGATATTACTGATTTAGATAAGGCATTATATATTCTTTGAGAATCAAATTGAGACTGGTACTTTTGGCAAAACTAAATCTTGTCAATATTTAGCATTCGACTAGAGTTTCAATTAAATTTAATTCAAGCTTCCAAATTTGGCAATGAGAACCGCCACTAGAGGGTGCCTCCATGAAATGGCACTCACATTTGGGGACTTGTCGGGTATGCAAAGGCTTAGTTGCCAATACGCAATGACCATTAGGAAGACAATATATTTATGCAACTCCCAGTAAATAAAACCATCCTTTTTTTTAAAAAAAATTAGTTTTAGATACTTCCATTTTTTAAATCATTTACAAATTACTTAAGTGGAGTTGTAATCCTCTCTCTCTCTCTCTCTATATATATATATAATGACAATGTTAAATTGGCTGTTTTCGATATACCCTTTATCAAAATCTGTCATATGTACATGCTTGTAATTTCTCATACTATTAAAGTACACCTTTCTCATTATACTGAAAGGAGCGTTTTGCTAATTTTGAATTTTTTCATAATATATAAAATATTATACCAAACATAGTGAAATTTGACCCATTTCTCACATACAAAAATTTGTAAAGAATGAATTTTTGAGTTTTTTTATACAAAAAGCTCGTTTCAATATATATTATATTCATCGTTATATATAAATAAAAAAATACATACCTGTTAACAGTAATTTCTCAGAAAAGGTACATCGAACAACAAAATTTACAGTTTGAGATAAATTGATTTTAATGTATACAGTGAGGCTTCTAATCCACTAGGAAATAAAGAGATAAAAGCCTCAATTTATAATAAAATATAAATATTTTGGTTTATATCAGCTGCTCAAATTTTGAGCGAAAACGAATTACTTTGTCTACATTTTTAACCATTCAAATGGGCGTTGCCCAGTTTCAACGATTACTTAAAAATATGTTTAAGGGCTTCTAATTATCCTAAAGGTTAAAGTAAGGTATTTTTAGAAAGGTTAAAATTTATACAGTTTGAAAATATAAAAATCTCAAATCGGCAAAAAAATAAGATTGTTGCTTTCCAACACACCTTAAAGATAAAATGTAATTTAATAGTCATATATAAAAGCTCATATTTGTTGTTAATGTATTTCTTAATGTAAAATAAACAAAAAAAACCCGAAAAGACATTACAAAATAATAAATCAATAATAGAATACGGAAGTAAAAACAAAATATTGCATCAAGAACAACTATATTTCGAAATAGAAAGTAGTAGAAATGTTATGGAAGAATATGAATCTAAATAACATGATGGGAAAAGAAAGATGCATATGCATAAAAACTAAGAATTTATAGAAGCGAAATCATATGTATGATGAATCCTAAATTTTTTTAAATATATGTACATAGAAATCTGCTCTCTTTTGTTACACTCTTTTACTATTAATGCTTAATTTCTTAGTAAAAATAATTAATTATTTAAAGAAATCAATTATCTGAGCTATTTTATCAAATTAAATTTATGTATCATCTGATAATGAAACAATTATCAAATAGTATTGTTGCTTGTTCAGTAAGAAAGGAAACAATTCACACACACACACACACATATATAATTATCTTAATTTGGGATTTCCAAAATAAAATTTGAAACATTGTATGGAGTCTTGCTTTGTTTTCAGTTTCTCTAATTCCTTTTTCTTCCTTTTTTCAATTGTTTAGATAGTTTTTGCGCAATTAATGTTTTTGTGAGATTGTTTGGAAAATTTATCTAAAAGTATTTGTTCTATAGCATTACTGGATATTTTTGTGCATTTTCTAAGGAAACTATATAAAGAAATCTCAAGAGAAACACAATTATTTTATTATTCATTTAATTATTTGCTTTATATGTATATATATATACAATACTTATAATGTCCTTTTCACAAGGTATTTGTTTTGTATTTTTGTTTAAGTGTGTGAGTTTCTTCTAGGTGTTTATTTGATTCTATTTTTGCTGAGAATCTATTAAGGTATCAGACACTACGTTCGGGACGTTACAAAAACGCATAAATGGATAATTTTCATGATATTTAGTTTAACTTAAATTAGAATACATGTATAAAATTGTTTTAAGGACATTTTGACAAAAAAAAAAAATACTTAAATCATCGTTTCTCTAACTGTGGGGTGCCCCTGGGTGGTGCGAACACATCGAAAAGAATAGATTTAAAAAATTACTGGAGTGAGTTAAAAACAAAATACTTTCAGACACAATAAAAATGAACCTTTACTCTGATATAGTTTACAATATATATATATATATATATATATATATATATATATATATATATATATATATATATATATATATATATATATATATATATATATATATATCCCTCTCATCTGGCGTCATCAAAAATAAAAACTTCTTCAATACATAATTATCTATCTTTGATCCTATAACCACAAAAAAAAATTCATTTGATATGCTGTAATCCTATGAGAGATTTTTTTACATTTTATTTTTAACCCTAAAATACTACACTTTCAGAGAAAAAACAAAACCCAGACCCAGAATCGAAAAAATTTAGGAAGAAAAAAAAAAAAAATTAATCACTGGTATTCTTTTTGAAATACTAGCTGAAGGTAGCAGAATGTATTTGCTCAACATCTGTTTAACCTTCTAAGATATTGATACATTTAGTTATGACCCCTCTCTTATGTGATTGTTTCGCATTTAGGTAAGTTGTAAATAATGCATTACTGTGGGTGGTGGATCCATGTAAAAAGTTTTATGATATTTGGAAAGCCACAGCCAGAGAGAGAGAGAGAGCAATTTGTAGATTTACATGGCCAAGATTTATCTTTATATGTACTTTCAAACATATAAAGCATAATGAAAAACGTTTTACTCAATTTTTTAGCAGTACCATCCACAAATTCTAATGAATAAAGTTTTAACCTGGAAGTGGTTGCGCGGGGCACACTGATCACGAAATCGTTAATTCTGGCAAAACTGTTTATTTGTTACCGAAGAAAATTTGAAAGGTCATTGAAAGTAGATACGTTTACATTCTATTAGTTAAAATATTCACTAAAATCACTATTTGTATCGTGTACAGTAAAAATAATTATATAAAAAGAATTGGGGTGACTCAACCACCCCGTGAGACCATTAACGTTAGTATCGAGTGTGTGCCTGCTCCCTGGATAAAACATTTTGAAGTCTTCTCGCTTTAAGTATTAAAGATAACACAATTATTCTTCATCGAATTTTATATTATTTTACTTTATATAACATTAGTTCTAAATGCTCATTTTGTGAGGCTCAAAATTAAATTTCGCTAAAAACTAATTAGAATATGAGCATTCCTTTTAAAATATCATTTTAAATTTCCGTAAACATTTTCGCACATTTGGGTTTACTCTCCTGACAGTTCAGCTATTATATCAAGAATGTTTTAGTTTTTTTTAAAAAAAAATAAACTCGTGCGAAAAGCGGGTACTTCAGACAGTACACTTGTAATGCATTAATGCTACACAAGGTATTTTATAACTAATTTATTAATACTATGCCTAGAG
The DNA here is from genome assembly GCA_019973935.1 of Trichonephila clavipes. Taxonomy (NCBI): domain Eukaryota; kingdom Metazoa; phylum Arthropoda; class Arachnida; order Araneae; family Nephilidae; genus Trichonephila; species Trichonephila clavipes. Next base: position 193,390 of record BMAU01021051.1, on the reverse strand, counting down.
CAAGTTTAATAAGTATTAGCGATTTCCATGGGCTTGTCTTGAAGAGGAAAGATTTTCAAAGGAAGGTTTATGATTCGAAATTGACATTCTGAGTACTGTTTCTATATTTTGGTTAAAATCTATATTTTGCCTTCAAAGCGGCCACCACATTTTTGCAATTGTTTCAATTTAAAAATTCGAGAGAGAAATATAAAATATATATTACTCTCTCTTATAAGTAACATATATAAAATTTAGTATACTTATCATTATTGTTAATTTGTATGGTTAATAATTAAGATCATATTATAGCTTTAACGTCAAAGGGCATTATTATTGCATTCAATACATTATTATTTTATGGGGAGCACGATAAAAATTATGATTGGAGAGTGCGTCGTCTGTATTAAAAGTATGAGAAACACTGACTTAAATGAAATATTTCGGCAAAAAAATTAACTTAGAATGACCTTCTTTTCAAAATGTTCTCCTTTTGTCAAAAAAAGCTTTTTTATAATAATATTTTATCGGTATATAGCACAAACTTCTGTACAGAGGCCCAACTGTGATTTTTGAAAAATTTACATTATTTTCAGAATTACAACCCATTGAAATAATTATCGGCGTTTATTTCTTAAAATTTATACCCTTCTGTTGTCGAGAAACATGGATAAACCCACTTCTAATTTATATATTTCAAAAATTCTAGTTGAGCCTCTGTACAGAGGTCTGAGCTATATACAGGAAAATGTTATTTTAATAGAAGCATTTTTCACAAAAACGAGAACATTTTGAAACTTGGTCATTCTATGTTCATTTTTTGTCAAAATATTGTACTTAAATAATTTTTTATTGCAATACTATTCTTAAAATAATTTTAAATACATTTTCTAATCTAAGTGACACTAAATATCATTCATATTATCCATTTATACCCTTTTGCAAAATCACGGTTCCGAAAGTACTCGGATACCTTAAACGAGAAAAGTAACATATTTATGTCTGCTGATTATGTATTTAATAACATTTGTTAGAAAAATACTTTGTTGTTAAGATAATGTAAGACGGAATAAATGTTAATGAAAACAAAAGTCTTCTTTACTTAGAATTATCAAAAGTGTCTCTCTATTTCTATACAAAATTTAATTTTTATTAATAATTATTGATTTTCTATTAAACTGATTGCTACGTTCATTTCGAAAGATTTTAAAACAATGCACTTAATTTTGAATAAGTGTCAGTTATTTAATTACATAAAGTACTTAATATTTTTTCCAAAATATTTGTATTTTAACAAGAGTGGACTGTTTGTATGTTCTTAATATTTTAAAATGTAGGGTGGATCCTAGACAAGCACACTGCTTGGCGACAAAAATTTTGGCGCCAAAATTTTTGGGGATAAAGTTTACAATATGGCAACCCTTCCGGATTGTCCAGTCTGGTGGCTAAAATATGGTAACCCTAAACCGGTCAAGCAAAAAAAAAAAAAAATCGGGTGAAAAGTAGACATCGTACATTTTCGCCCTTGATTCTGCTGCAACACATCGAGTTCGACCCTGCTCATACTTATTTCCCTACGTGCTTCGATTTTTGGCTTGATTTTGCACCGGTTGTTAGAATGGCGTGTGAAAGAAAATTCCTTGAAAGCGAGGCAACCACAGGATTTTTTTCTTTGCTTGGAAAACAAGGGAATAAGGCTGTTTTAGATTGGGTCATGAAAGAAGGATTAATTCCCTCCAGATATGTGTCCGAAGTGTAAAAAGGATATGCGCTTGGTTGAACGAAAGGGTACGATTGTTGGTTTTGAATGGCGTTGTCGAGTACAGTCGAAAGAGAATCCCCACTTTGTTTGCCGGGGCTGAGACCCCCTTTTTCCTTCGATTCCGGACCTGACACCATTAAGGAAACCCCGTTTTCTTAGGGTTTTTGATCACCAGCTAAGACCGGCAACCCCCGATTTTTCTTCGTTTTCGTCATGGCGTCATTTTTTGAAACATGGCTTTTTTGGCGCCATTTGGCAAAAAAAATGACGCCAAAAACAGCGGTGTGCCAGACTAGATTTTACCAAAATGTATTGTAAAATATGGAGAGTGTTGATTGTGTGTTAAATAATATTCTATAAGTAGAATTTTGGTAAGGTTAGTTAAATTTTTTTATCTGATTACAACTTACAAAAATTTAAGCTCTTATCAACTTATGTTACTGCAAAGCCTATCAAAGTTTTAATATTCGCGACCCAATATTCATTCATAATTTCATCACGCCACCCACTTACAATAACAATGTATTGATTTCAATAACACTATACTTTTGAAGTTACAGTTACAACACGACTTTAACCTCTAAAATATCACAGACGTATATAAACGTCTCGCTCAGCAAAAGCATTAATTTTCAATAACGTATATATACGTCTTTCCAAAGTACGATCTTTTCTGTGCGCTAATATCCGTAAAATTAATCCGAAGGCTTTATAATGCAAAAAAGACCTTGACAGTGTTCGTGATATATTTACTTTATTCCTTACCCCCCAATACATCACATACGAGCGTCTACGAGGAAATTGTTGGCATTACGAAGCAATTAATCGGCAATTTAATCGACAATTAAGATATAATTATAAACATTACAAATTGTTAATATAAGTGTGTTAATATTTGTATATAATTTTATATATAACAAGCTGATGGAGTTACATAATTATTAAACTTATTCTTAACTTTGTATTGTTAAATTAATTATAAAATACATTCTGTAGCACTGATACATTTATAAGTGTAAATGTGTATTTTATTTTTCATTATGTCAGAATGTATTTATTAATTTACTGAAAGTTAACGAATAAATTTAATTGAATACAAATTTTTTCGACTTTTCAATATGCTCACGCCCGCCTTGTAGAGTTATCACGGCCCCCAAGATAGGCGCACCCACAGTTTGAGAAAAGATGCAGTACAGTATAATGAATATAATTTCCGCTTGTTAGGTTCTTACGGGCCTCTTATTAATGATTCTTTTTTCATAGTTTAGGTCTTCTAGAAAATTTTAGCTTTGAACACATATTTATGGTAAGGAACAATCATTAGAGAAATAATTATATTTTAGTTAAATTTAAAAATATTTTCTGAGAATTTAGAGGAAACAATTAAAAGTTCATGATAAAACACGAGAAATAACCACGAGCAATATAAATAAAAACCCCTGTAACGAAATTTTGAATACATGGAATTTTAGATTCTAGATACATTTAACTGTTTCAAGAAATTAGATCATCCTATTTTTTACTCATATTTTCATCTACCTATGTCTGCTAGTCATTATTTCAAAGATGAATAACTTTCAAGATTCGCTTAGAAACCGTTTGGCCGATGACTTCAAATGAGTAGGCATTCTGCTAAAAGTAACATCTTAAAATTCTTTAAAAGTCATTTGTCATCTACAATCTGCTACAGCAAAAGTTACATTAATGTTACTTTAATTTGAGTTACGACTATAAGGTGCAAAAATGTATTTTTTCGTAGTAAATAAACAGTTCTGAGTTAATAGTATGTAGTTTTATTACTTTCCTAGTTATCACAAGCCAGAAATATTTTACGGCGCGTCCAATCAAAACATACACACACTAAAAATGATGATTTAACAGAAATGGAAATAAATGCAATCGAATTTAAAATGGACATATCTCTCTCTCTCTCTCTCTCTCTCTATATATATATATGGATTACATATGTATATATACACTGGTGTGCAAAAATTAAGGACGAAGTTGAAAAATTAGCATATCAGCTGAACGAAGAGGCAGAGCGGACAGAAAGACCAATCAGAGATTAAGTAAGGTGATGTACGGTAGCACACGCGCAGATATGCAGGTAGACGTAATGGGGAGTGTCTGAGTAGTATAAAGCATGTTGTCGGTGTAAGATCAGTATTTCTGGCAAAGAGATTGCACGCCGTAAAGCAGTTAAAATCACACCGAGTTGCTGCCTCAGCGAGAAATGGCGAATAATCAATCTGTTAGACGACATCAGGATGCTTTACCCGAGGTCGAATCATTGGGAAGTTGGAGGAAGGCCGATGTGTGACAAGTGTGGCTGCAGAGTTCGAATTGCTCACAGCATCGTTTCACGATTTTGGAGACAATTTCAAACTACAGGAACAGATATCCGGGGGTTCAGTAGTGGTCGTCCACCAGGAACCACATCCGCAGATGACCGGTACATTGTCTTACAGGCCAGAAGAAACAGGCGGCAGACAGCGGGAGAAATAGCTAGACACACGACACAGGCGACTGGACGACCGATATCGCGTTTTACCGTGGCCAGAAGACTGCACGGTGGTGGCCTGTTTGCACGACGCCCTGTACGGTGTACCTTTAACGCATGCCCATTGATGAAGGCGTTCTCTGCGGTGCCGGGAACACTGGAATTGGAGAGACAATGAATGGGGACAAGTACTCTTTACAGATGAGAGCAGATTCAGTTTAAGTAGCGATTCTCATCGCATACTCATCTGGAGAGAGCGAGGAAGTCGCAATCATCCCTCGAACATCATTGAAAGGGACAGGTATGGAGGTCGCGGTGTTCTCGTTTGAGAAGCATCATGTTTGGTAGTCGTACAGACCTTCACATCTTTGAAGCAGGTTCAGTCAACAGGACCCGTTATTGTAACGAGATTCTTCTTCCATATGGGCGTCTTTTTAGAGGCGCTATGTGTCTGCACTTCCTTTTCATGGACGGCAATGCACCATGTCATCGCACTGTAGCTGCCAAACAGCTCTTAGAGAGTGAGGATTTTGAACGTATGGATTGGCCGGCACGATCTCCGGATCTCAATGCCATCGAGCATGTATGGGGATTTTTTTCTAGGCAGACGCTTGGCAGCTCGTACCTTACCACCAGTAACGATTCGAGAGCTTCGATTGGCGCTGCAAGACGAATGGGCAGCAATGCTTCAACAACTCATTGACACCCTCATTCTCAGCATGGGCAAAACGCTATGAAACCTGCCTAACAGTCAGGGAGATCATATACCCTACTAAAGAATAGATGTTTCTTGCTGGACACCCATCACAGGGATGTTTCAATCGCATTTTGCGCTCCATGCTACTTTTTCAATCTAGCTTCTTTTATCCCTCTGATTTCTCTTTAGTAAGTGTTGCTTATTATTACACATGTCCTTACGTATTGGGGATCTTACGGTATTAAATGTGTTGATTTGAAAGCTTTTGTACAAAGTTATATTAAAAAAAACCGTCTCGTCCTTAATTTTTGCACACCAGTGTATATATATATACATATGGATTGCATATATATTTCCATAAGTGTTAAATCTTCATATTTAGATTGTGTTTTGATTGGTTGATTGATTGATTGATTGAATATTAACGTCGCACTGTTCAGCTACACGAGGGCTTATGGCGACGGACCACGTAACTTTGAACCATGGTCAAGTGACGTGGACGACAACTGAGCTGGCACCCCCTGTCCTAACTACCACACCACACCAACGGGAGGACGTTTCAGCTCTCAACAGATTTAACGTGCATCGCTGCCCTACACGGCGGGTCTTTAGTGGTACAGGGTTCGAACCCCTGACAAAGCAAGCCACGGTCCGATACCTATACCACTGGGCTACCGCGGACACATGTTTTGATTGGAAAGAATGGTCTAGAGGAGGGGGGTAAACATTTATGAATCAACGTAGCAATTTTTCTAAAGAAATATTGAATGATGTTTTATATGAATATTTTTGGTTTTTAAATGTACATATATAGAGGCTTAATATTTTTATGACAATTTACTAATTTTACTTTTATGCGGTACTGCTTTTACTCTGTTGTATTTGGCGGGAAACATAACACGTTGTTATACTCTTACCATGTACTTCATTGCATCTACTTTATATCTATACTTGTAAATATTAGTAGACTATAATTTTATACTTATGTTTTAATATAGTAGAGTAGATTTCATTTGTAATATTTAAATTTCTTCTAATATTATTCCTTCTTTTCCCTTTGGCTCAGTAGTATAGGCAAATTACAGGTGAAAGTTGATTTGTCCTAAAACTTTGTTAAAACCTACACTCTTAGTTCCTAAGGCCAGGAGTTTGTTATTGTACTACTGTGGTTAATATTTCTTACTATCTTGACAAGTTATACTTAGGTTTTATAGCTAATTGTATATATTTATGGATTATATATATATATATATATATATATATATATATATATATATATATATATATACGCTGGTGTGCAAAAATTAAGGACGAGACGGTTTTTCAATATAACTTTGTACAAAGCGTTACAAATCAACACATTTAATACCGTAAGATCCCCAATACGTAAGGACATGAGTAATATATGTGAGCAACACTTACTAAAAAAGAAAAATCAGAGGGATAAAAAGAAGCTTGATTGAAAAAGTAGCATGGAGCGCAATGCGACTGAAGGCCGAAACATCCCTGTGATGGGTGTCCAGTACGAAACATCCGGTCTTTTAGTAGGGGATATGATCTCCCCTGACTGCTAGGCAGGTTTCACAGCGATCTGCCCATGCTGAGAATGAGGGTGTCAATGAGTTGTTGAGGCATTGCTGCCCATTCGTCTTGCAGCGCCAATCGTAGCTCCCGAATCGTTACTGGTGGTAGGTACGAGCTGCCAAGCGTCTGCCTAGAAAATTCCATACTTGCTCGATGGGATTGAGATCCGGAGATCATGCCGGCCGATCCATACGTTCAATATCCTCACTCTCTCTAAGAGCTGTTCGGCGGCTACTGTGAGATGACATGGTGCGTTGTCGTCTATGAAAAGGAACTGCAGACCCATAGCGCCTCTAAAAAGACTCACATATGGAAGAAGAATCTCGTTACAAAAACGGGTTCCGTTGACTGAACCTGCGTCGAAGAGGTGAAGGTCTGCACGACTACCAAGCATGATGCCTCCCAAACGAGAACACGGCGACCTACATACCTGTCCCTTTCAATGATGTTCGAGGGATGATTGCGGCTTCCCCGCTTTCTCCAGATGAGTATGCGATGAGAATCGCTACTTAAACTGAATCTGCTCTCATCTGTAAAGAGTACTCGTCCCTATTTATTGTCTCTCAATTCCGGTGTTCCCGGCACCACAGAGAACACCTTCTCCAATGGGCAGGCGTTAAAGGTACACACCGTACAGGGCGTCGTGCAAACAGATCACCACCGTGCAGTCTTCTGGCCACGGTAAAACGCGATATCGGTCGTCCAGTCGCCTGTGTCGTGTCTATTTCTCCCGCTGTCTGTTGCCTGTTTCTTTGGTCTGTAAGACAATGTACCGGTCATTTGCGGGTGTTTGGACGACCACTACTGAACCCCGGATAGCTGTTCCTGTAGTTTGAAATTGTCTCCAAAATCGTGAAATGATGCTGTGAGCAATTCCAAACTCTGAAGTCACACTGCGGCCTTCCTCCAACTTCCCAATGATTCGACCTCGGGTAAAAGCATCCAGATGTCGTCTAACAGATTGATTGTTCGCCATTTCTCGCTGAGGCAGCAACTTGGTGTGATTTTATCTCGCTATACGGCGTGCAATCTCTTTGCCAGAAATACTGATCTTACACCGACAACATGCTTTATACTACTCAGACACTCCCCCATTACGTCTACCTGCATATCTGCGCATGTGCTACCATACATCACCTTACTTAATCCTCTGATTGGTCTTTCTGTCCGCTCTGCCTCTTCGTTCAGCTGATATGCTAATTTTTCGACTTCGTCCTTAATTTTTTGCACGCCAGTGTATACTGGGGGCGCAAGCAAATTGAAAATAAAAGGTTTACAAAAAATAATTCTTTTGGAATGAAGTAAAACAAAATGCTTTCTGATATAATAAAAAAAATACACATTTACACTGATATTATTTATTTTTATCATCTGGTGATCATCAAAAATAAAAGATTCCACTTGCTCATATGCCATATTTGATCCTATAACCAAATTAAAAATATTATGTTTGCTTTGCTGTAATCCCAAGATGAAGAATTTTTTTATTACGTTTCTTTTAACCTAAATATTAGTTTAACTGATCTTCGAAATTACTGGTATGATTATCTCAGTCCTTTTTTTATGGAAGTTGTAAATATATGACATATATCTGTTTCGCCTTTTTCCATGTGAAAGAATTTTATGATATATGGATAAGCATAATGAGCACTTTGAAGAATTATTTGGCTCAGCTATATTCTACGAATAATCTGAAACATATAATGCATAATGAAAAGCGTTTCACACAATTATTTTTAAGAACATGCTACACTTTCCCCATGAACAATTTTGGGGTTTTGATTACTGTTTTGTACGACTTATATTATGGTTTATAAATGTAAATGAGCAGAATATTAAAAAATCGGCATCTGTGATCACTTTTGAAGGAAGTTTAAACTGCTAAAGCAATTGAAGAACCTTCTAAAATAATGCATATTAATCAACATAGCGAAAGTAAACAGAAAAACGTTAGACATGAAACGCTTGAGTTGATTTGAAATTTTCAAATGCTGCCTAAAGATCTCTGTGAGGAAAACTATGAAGCCATAATGTTGCACTTCGCCTTGTCCAAAAGACACAAGGAAGAAAAAGTTCAAATGCTATTTTGTAGATTATCAAACAACAGCAAAACTACAAAAACGTGAACAAAATATGACAGTTTTGCTGTAAAATAACGTTCCTGTGTTGTTAGCGAAAAGTGTCTGTGATTTATGTCATTTTTTATTGAGGATACGCACATTTGGAACATTTTCTTTAGTTTTATTGGATTTTTTGTCAAATTTTCAAAGAAAAATTTAAAAGTCCTTCAAAGTAGGTAAGTATGTTTTCTCTTAATTAAATTATTCACTGAAATTGTGATTCTTATTGTGTATAGTAAAAATAACTATAAAATAAATTATAGTTTTGAAACAAACTATAAAACACGCTTTTACAGTGAATCGAACTAAAAAGTAAAAAAAAAATATGTATATATATTACTTAAAAGTAACATATACAAAATTTAATACTTATCTTGTTAATTTGTACGGTTTATAATTATGATCGCATTGTAGCTTTAGCGCCCCCCAAAGTGCATTAATATTGCATTCAATACATTATTATTTTTTTTGGGGGGGGGCGCGATAAAAAAATGATTGAAAATTCAGTCGACAGTAGTGAAAGTTTGAGAACCACTGTGTTAAATTCTCTCATCGTTATTTTTGTATTAGTATATGCACGAGAAAGGTTTTTCACTATTTTTTCACAGCGCAGCATTCCGATTTTCATTCAGTGATTTTCTGAATTTCGACGACAGTAAAATAGGTATATATATATATATATATATATATATATATATATGACAGGCCCCAGGCATGCTGGTAAAATGAGGAGGGCATCATCTTCACAATATTCCTTTATTACGCTTACATCATATATAATCTAATATGGCGGACCTTTTGCCGCGCAACCGGGTGGTATAAAAAACAACTTCTCAGCGAGGAGACACCAGCCAAGTCCTTTCTAGTATGCGTTCGCCTTCGTCAGCGCTCGTTGCACCTTTTAACAGGCTTGTTTACTCATAAATTCTTACGCGATGGTAAAGAGTTCGCTCTATTTTCATTTATTACTTCCTTAATTTTGAACCTAAACTTTTCAAACCTGACAAATTCCCCCTCCGCTGAAGTCTGGCACAGCCAGATTGGCCAATTCTGACTGGCAAGTCCCCAGGGAAAAAATTATATTTCAATTATATCAAATTCCCCAAATGAAATAAAAATCTAGAAGATATAATAATTGTGTAAAAGAGTGGGCTGGTGAATCCTAACATGTACAAAAAAATAGCAATAATGAATAACAAAGTATCAAAAATTTGGTATAAAACTTTGTGTTACATAGAATTATTTTCTGAAAAATATCACATCTAATACTTCCACTATGACTATAATAATAATGAGGTTAAGAAAAAACAACATAAGATAAAGATAATTCACATTAGACATTCAAAAATATAGTAGTGCTAAACAACATAACATAAGATCAAGTGAAATTCTCACTAAATGTGCACCAATAGTAAACAATGTTAATAAAGTGATAAATGTTGAAAAGTTACAAGTACTTCAAAATGGTATTGAATATTGGAATAATGAGTACATAAATACATAGAAAGAATAGGTATAGAGTAAATAACATGATTTTAGGAATAATGGTAAAGTAAGTACATACAAAGAATAGATATAAAATAAGTAATAGCAAAATGAGTTTAGGAATAATGGTAAAGTAAATACATAAAAAAAAACATATATGGAGTAACTACAGCAACATGATTTTAGGAATAATGGTAAATACATAAAAAAAGACATATATGGAGTAACTAACAGCAACATGATTTTAGGAGTAATGGTAAAGTAAATACATAAAGACATATATGGAGTAACTACAGCAACATGATTTTAGGAGCTCCCAAAAAAGAAAAGATTACATCACTATAACACAGAAATTTATCAAAATAAACACAACATCAACATTATATCAAAATATCACTAGAAATATAAAATGCAAAGAAAAATAAGGGTATTTCAGATATATCAAGTACAGGTAAAAGTTCAATCAATGTAATGTAATGTTTCACACAGTCCTGTCTTGGAAAAATCATAGTTCAATGTTCATCATCCAATTATTGTTTATCTCACAGTTCTTTTGTTTATTATTAGAATCTCTACTCAATCAACTCATTTCAAAAACATACAACCATAATAAAATCTTCATAACATCACATACTATATTTTAACTTTCAGAATATACTTATCACAAATAATCACAATGAAATTATTATAACGCAATGTATCGTAAAAAATGACCTCATCACAATGTTTTCATACAGTCCATAATTCAGTTATTTTTTTAAATAGTCTTCAATAATGTGTTCATTATGAATAAAGATACAATACAAATTCAATTACATTAAATTTTGATTTTCATAATGTAAACAAGTCTTAAATTCAAATTTTAAACACAACTTTTATTATTATTTATTTTTAAATAACAATGCACTTCTTTTAATATTACAATGCACTTCTCCCCCCCAATGTGTTTGTGAATGCAAACTCTATAACAAATATAAATAAGAATTTAGCATAATTGGAAATTGGATTTTGAATGAAAAGGTTTTAATCTTGTAGAATGAACAATATCTGTTAATTTTCCTGTATATTGATTTGGTTTATCTATTTCATAAGTAACATTTGAGAGTTTTCTGACAACTTTAAAAGGACCATTATAAGGAGATTGAAGTTTACTTGAATTAGGGTATGAGAAATTTTGATATAAGACTAAATCTTCAACTTTAAATTTTGCATCAACATAATGTTTATCATACCTTTGTTTATTTATCTTATGATTCTTAATTGTTCTGTTTACAGCAATTTGTCTAGCTTGTTGTATAGGTGGATAGTTTAATTTTACTTGATTAGGTAATGGCGAATCATATGGCAAAGTTCCAAACATTAAATATGCAGGTGGAAAGCCAGTAACATCATGTGGCGAGTTATTGTATTCATATGTAACTTGTTCTAATAATTTTGTCCAAGGAGTTTTTGTAGTTGAATTAACTTTACATCTTAATTTTGCTACTAATGTCTGATTAACTCTTTCATTCTTTCCATTGCATTGTGGTCTATTTGCTGAAGTTAGTAATGGTCTAATGTTATGATGTTTTAAGAATTTCTTAAATTTAGATGAAGTGAACGCAGCATTTCTATCACTTAAAAGTTGTTTTGGGCATTGAATTGAAAAAATTTGTTTTAAGCAATTTGTATAAGTTTCAGAAGTGACACTTTTGGATGGACATGTCCAAGCATATCTGGTAGCATGATCCAGAACAATATGCAGGTATTTCTTTTGTGAATTATGATAATTAAATCCTCCTACAGTGTCTAGTGAAATCATTTCAAATGGTTCTTCTGCTACAGGAACTTCTAGCAATAATCCATACTTTTTTTTGTGTAGACTTTTTATTCATTTGACATGTTTCACAACATTTAACAAAATTTTATATGTCTAATATAATGTCTTTCCAGTAGTAAATTGGGGAAATTAATTTTAACATCTTTTTTACACCTGGGTGACCAAATTGTTCATGTGCAGTTGTAATTAATTTTTCTCTCAAAGATAACGGTACTACAATTTTAATTAAATTCTTTTTCTTAACTGTTAATACATCATTAATTTTTATATATTTTTGATCATTAATGTTCTCTGAATTTTGGTATTTAATAATTTCATCAGTATTTAAAAAATGACAAATGGGTGATATATAATGGCATACAGGGTTCCTCGACAACATGTCTGCTTCAACATTTAATTTACCTTTTATATAAACTATCGAATATTCATACTGAGAAAGTTTTAAACTCCACCGAAATAAACGTCCAGTTAAATGTTTTACACTTTTAAGCCATTGTAAAGCAGCATGATCAGTATGTATTGTGAATTTGGATCCATGTAGGTAACAGTGGAATTTATCTAAGGCATCTATAATTGCTAAACACTCTTTTTCTGAAATTGTATAATTTTTTTCATGTTTAAGTAATTGTCTCGAGTGATAAGCTATGGGGTAAAGTGTTCCATCTGGGTGTTGTTGTTTCAAGACTACGCCTATTGATTCCTGACTTGCGTCACAAAACACATGACATGGATATTGTGAGTTGTATAATTTAAGTATAGGTTTTGATATTAAACAATTCTTTAACTTTTGATAAGCTTCTTGACATTCATGTGACCAAATCCAAATTGCATCTTTTTTAAGTAATTTATTTAATGGTACTCTAAGTTTTGCATAATCTTTAATAAATTTTTGATAAACATTGATGGAACCAAGAAATCTTTGGAGTTCTTTCACATCTCTAGGTAGTGCTAATTTTCTTATTGTTTCAATATTTGGATTACTTGGGGAATAATGACCTTGTGTTATTTCATATCCTAAAAATTTTATTTTTTCCTGTGCAAACTGACATTTTGATTTTTTAAGTTTAATGTTTTCTTTTTTACAAATTTGAAATATTGTATCTAAATGAGTTAAATGCTCTTCCCAAGATTGTGAGAAAATTATTATATCATCAAAATAGTTTAAAGCAAAAGTTAACTGATATTTTTGTAAAATTTGTCTTATAGTTCTTTGGAAAACAGCTGGGGAATTTTTCCAGCCAAATGGAAGTCTTAACCATTCATAGAGTCCAAAATTAGTTATGAAAGCCAGTTTCTCTGCGTCTTTTTCATGAATTTTAATGTGCCAATAACCACTTGTTAAGTCGAGTGTAGAGAAAAATTTAGCATGAGTTAAATTATCAATTACAAAGTCTATCAGAGGTACAGGGGTGGAATCTTTTCGTGTGATTTCATTTAGTTTTCTATAATCGATACATAATCTTGATCTTTTTCACTTCATCCTTTTTGTATGCTAAAGTTACAGGGGCAGCATATGGGCTATGGGAGGGTCTAATAAAACCTGCTTTTAACAATTCTTCTATCTGTGTTTGTATTTCTTTAGATTCTTGTTGACTGTTTCTATAAGGGCGTAAACTTATAGGAAGGTCTGAGATTAAATGAATTATTTGTGGCTCTAAATTGATACAACCTACATCATATTTATTTTGTGAAAATATGGTTTGAAATTTGTCAAGAAGTTGGGTTAAATCTCCCCATTGCTCACTAGTTTGTCTTGGTACTGTGTCCTCAACAACCATGGCTGGGTTAAACAATCTTTTCAGATCAGCTTCAGGGCTGTCTGGTACTTGATCTAAAACTTTATTATTCTTAACGTTAATATTATCTTCATTATTTGCATTATAGTAGTTCATATTTTGATCATTTTTAAGAGTTTTACAATATGTCCTATGATATGTTCTCAACTCATCAATACACTTATTTACAAATTTAATATTACTTAAATGTTTACACATTGAAAAATACACATGTTACGAATACTAATGTCAAGCTTAAATAAATGTAAATATTCAAGTCCTAAAATAATATAAGGCAATTTAGTACCAAATTACAAACAAATCTATTTGCTTAGATATACATCCAATATTCATATAAACTTTAATTATACCTTTGGGATGAATAGTCCCACAAGTTTGATTTATTTTTACATTACTATTTTTTTAAAATTTTAATGTTTTTTAATTGTTTAGCTAAATTTATTGGAATTAATGACACATTGCTTCCTGTGTCAATTAGAGTACAAAAGTGCTTGGAACATACCATTGACTCAATAATTAGTTGTCATCCTTGCCTCTGGTTATTTTCGTTTCTGGGCGAGTGAAGATGTCTATTCTGTTGTACAAACTGCCTAGGTTGACTGTTGAACTGTTGCCTTCCACTGAATCTCATCATGTGCGATTGATGTGGATGTCCATGATTTCCTCTTGACTGGAATCGGTTCTGTGGATCAGCTCCTCTGTGTACACTACCGTATGCGTGATTCCATCGGGTATAACTTCCAGTATCTACCGGTTTTCGGTCTGCGCTGTCCGGTGTTACTGCGATTAATTGTCGCATGGTTGAGATCCATTCGCAGGGTGTCGAAATCTTCTTGATAACTAGGAACTTTTGAAATTGTATGGGACTGGATAATGTCATATGTTCCACAATTGAACTGTCATCATAATTTAGTTTTATCCTCAACGAAAGTTTTTCCGTAAAAAAGGAAATTAATTCTTTAGTGTCGTTTAATGTTAGGTTTTGAAATTTTCGAATATCCTCTTGTTTCGTCGCATCGAACACCGTCATTAATAATTCTTTGCTTTCTTGGTAAGACTTTTCAAATAAATGATTTTCGTACCAAAATTTAAGATAAACTCCCGTGAGATATCTAGGAATATTTTGCTTCTTCCATTGTTCGTCTTTTTGATATTCCAAACATTGTTGATCAAAACAGTCCAAAAAACTTTTGAAACTGCTAAACTTATTGAGATCAAATTCAAGAAAAAAAAAAAGAAGGGTTCTTTGGATGTGTTGACTGGTGACTCCTGCCGGAAAGAGTCGTCCTCCATGGTAGTATCGTTTTCAATGCAGTCGCTCGTTCGAAAAAAAAATTGTTGAAGTTCATTCCATTGGTTTCCTCGCGTATTTTGCAGTTCTTTTATTTATCCTACCGGCTCTTGACAGGCCCCAGGCCTGTTGGTAAAATGAGGAGGGCATCATCTTCACAATATTCCTTTATTACGCTTTCATCATATATAATCTAACATGGCGGACCTTTTGCCGCGCAACCGGGTGGTATAAAAAACAACTTCTCAGCGAGGAGACACCAGCCAAGTCCTTTCTAGTATGCGTTCGCCTTCGTCAGCGCTCGTTGCACCTTTTAACAGGCTTGTTTACTCATAAATTCTTACGCGATGGTAAAGAGTTCGCTCTATTTTCATTTATTACTTCCTTAATTTTGAACCTAAACTTTTCAAACCTGACATATATATATATATATATATATATATAAGGAATAAATAAATATGCTGAAGAAATTTGTTTATGAATGTTATTCTTATATATGAAATGCTATAGATATAATTTCCATTATGATTATACTTATTCGATAATTTATTGGATTTGTGGTGAAAACATATGAACACCTAAGAAAAACACACACATATTAGAACAGATATACAAGTAGTCTAGTTTTTTTCCCTAAGATAACTTATACCAAAATAATTTTAATAAATGCATGGTTTTAAAAAGTTAGTAAATTCTTTCCATTTTCCTAATAAAGAGTGTTAATTCCATTATCATAAGAAAAATGTACATAAGGAGTTCATTTTCTATTTATAGCATATAGTAGTTAGTTTTCTTAAGGAATAAGTGAAATCTTCACCAAAGCAACGCATTTTAGGCATCGGAATCCTCCAGCTCACAGATAAAGCATACCCATTTAATTATTTAAAAGCAGGGTATCTAAGAAATGCATCAAATCAAAGGTATAAACAAATTCAGAAAGATAAAAGCTATCTAGAAAGATTACCACACCAAACTTAAGTGGGCTTTAACTTCAGTTTAGAAGCAAATCTCAACCATTAAGTTGAAGAACTAAAGAGGAAAATTGTATCTCAATAAGATAAAAGGATCTGATTTTCGTACGAGGAAGTTTAGTAACTTTTCATCCAACAAATTCATTTCCCGGAACGGAATTAATTAGCATCTAAAAGAGCGCGATTCTTCTCAAAAGGTGAATTAAAAGTTCACTGAAGGGGATTCAGACAAAACTTTTGATTGCACAGGTAGAAAGATTTACGCTTCCAAGAACTTTTCTTTTTAATTTATAAGTGTTCAAAAACGCCTTTGTAGGAAATTGGAGGGTTTCTCTACGAAATGGTATCTATACACGCCATGGATATGAATATCTTACAATTTAGAAAATTTTCTTAAGAAGAAAGTTATTGTGCAGTTCCTAGAATTTTTACAATGCCAGGAAGTTATTAAGTTATTTGAAAATAACTTTCATTCAAAAAAGAATGATTTACATATGCATTATTTACGAAAAGTTTAAATTTCAGGAATTAATTTATTTTGAATTTGTGTGTGTGAATTTCTTAGAAATATATAGTATTAATTTGCGTAGAATATAAATTATGGGGAAAAATAGAACTATCTTATAAAAGTTTGTTTTTGAGTAAATTATTTATTTTGTGAATTTACATTTTTCAGAATTATACAGAATTGTGTTTCCTAGAATATAAATTATTCTTATTAACCCTTTATGTACCGCATTATGATTTACTGCAAATTTTTTCATGTAATATTTTTTTGGATCACTGCATTGAAAATTAAGAGATATACATAAGCAAAATACTCAACTTTTGGAAATTTAATTCGTTAGAGCTAATTAATTAAATTTTAACTTTAAAGTACCGTCAGCGCAAAGGTTTCAAATATGCTGACAACACGAAAAGAACGAATGAACTTTTTAACCTAGTTTTATTTCTTAAAAATGCTAAATATCAACAGAGAATACTAATATTATACAGCACAGATATTTATTTTTAAAGATAATTAAATTTTTAAAACTTATTTACTTTTTTTACACATAAACTTAATTTGATGATATTCGAAGAAACAATTTTTTCCATTAATACACAGAAATCCATTACAAGTTGTGCATTTTGAGTGAGGTTTCGATTGAATGCTTTTAAAAAAAACTGCATCCTAGGCTAAGAAATATAGTACTTTCTTATTATGAGCTACTACACTTTGAGTTCAGCCCCTTGAACGTCATCTTAAAAATCTAATGAAAATTCCAGCAGATAATTTGCTGGGACTTCTTCATCAGAAAAGTCATTTGCTAGTGTATCACTTATTTCAGATGGTAGGTTCTATAACAAATCCAAAGCATCTTGACAAATGCGCCTCCTTTTTTTTACAGACTCTCTAAGAAAAGGAAATAATAATAAAAATAATATTAGCCTTAAACATCTCCAATTACTGTTATATCTCTGTTACACATAAAGGAATTAATATTATGTTATATAAATTTTTAAAAAAATTACATATTTCATTTAATTTTTGTGACAAAAATAATAAAGAGTGTTTTTTTTCCAGGTATAGAAGTTTAAGTTGACATTACTTTCCAAGATGGCGACCGATTTATTAGCTCTCAAGTTATTTATTCTCAGTTTGGTTTGGCAATTCATCATGAATAGACTCACGCCTGAACAACGCTCTTAGATTCGTCGAATGGGCCCAAAACGAGATGGTCGTTGTTCCCGATTTTCATAAGCGAATTTTGTTTATTGATGAAGCGCACTTCTGGTCGAATGGCAACGTCAACAAACAAAACTGCCGCATTTGGAGTGAAGCTAATCCACAAGTGCATGTCGAAACACCGTTACATCCAGAAAAACTGACTGTTTGGTGCGCTTTATGGGCTGGTGGAATCATTGGTCCGTATTTCTTCAAAAACGATGAAGTCCACAACGTTGCAGTCAATGGTGATTGGTATAGAGCCATGATTACTAACTTTTTCATTCCTGAATTGAACAATCATGATGTCCAGGAGCTGCGGTTCCAACAAGACGGCGCAACATGTCACACAGCTCGTGCCACAATCGATTTATTGAAAGACACGTTTGGTGAGCGCCTAATTTCACGTTTTGGACCTGTGAATTGGCCTCCAAGATCTTGTGATTTAACACCGCTAGACTATTTTCTGTGGGGCTATGTAAAGTCATTGGCCTATGCGGATAAGCCACAAACGCTTGACTATTTGGAAGACAACATTCGCCGTGTTATTGCCGATATACGGCCACAAATGTTGGAAAAAGTCATCGAAAATTGGACGTCCTGATTGGACTACATCCGAGCCAGCCGTGGGAGTCCTATGCCAGAAATCATATTTAAAATGTAATGCCACAAGATTATCTTTCGAATAAAATAAAATTCATGTCAATTGAATAATACATCGTTGCTTTATTGCAATTTAAAATTCTATACCTTTAAAAAAACACCCTTTACTTAAAATAAATAGTCAATTCGTTTTCTTAAGTATTCCTTAACATGTAAAAAATAAGACACTCTCCTATTGATATTAGCTACTTTTTCGGGACAAAAATGACAATCTTTGCAATTCGTTCAAAAAGTCAGCTGAAAATGCAACTTCATCTCTAAAACTATTTGCTTTCCTCGCTAAAATACTCATCATAGAACCCATGCTGCCATATATCTTGAAAGAATGGATTTCAAAGAATATTCTGCCAAGTATCGACAGAGTATTCGTAAAAATGGTTGTTCTATGTAATTTCAAAGTGAGTGGTACTTATAAGTACCATCGGTACATAATAAAGGGTTAAAACAATAATTAATTATTTGCGAACTAAGTTATATGGATGTTTTTAAATTCACAAAATAGGTCTTATCTCTGGGGAAGAAAAGGGGGAGGGAAAATTTACACTCGAAAAAAGCGAAAGCAACTGCAGAAACGGGAAGTTAAACAACATAAATATAGAGATCACTCCTATCGTGAATACCCCGCATACTCAGAGGTGCTAGCATCGGGGGGTGAGAAGGAATTCTCAATGGGTGTAAATTTATATTCACGGGGGAAAACCTGTGTAACGATGGGCAAAGCGAAAGGGTATTAGGTTTGTCCTATTGTGCAAAAAGGTGGAGGGCATTTAAAAAAAAAGTATTTATTTTACAAATGCCAGGCCATTGACCTTCAGGTCATTAGGCAACGGGCTCTCCAATCCTTTTTTACAATGCAGTTAAGATCATTCAGTGCAGAGCACTCGTCCAAATGAGCGGCAGTCATGTCTTGTCCAGTGTCACACAAAACGCAGCTAGGTGAAGTCACTAAATTAAAACGAAACAGATGAGCACAAAGGCAGTCATGTCCGGTTAAAAGTCTAAATTTAGCCACAGCAGTAGCACGTAGAGAACTTGGAATACCGTGGGATTTCTTACATAGTGTACTCCAAGGCTTATCACGAGCAACACGAGAAGCTGTAAGGCGAAATGATTCCCTAAAAATCCTTTAATTTAAAAAAAAAAGTATTGTATCATGTTATTAATATAGAAAACACACACCAGAAAATGCTGGCACCGAGAGGTAAAAGGTAAATTTCCTTCGTCAAAAAGTAATGTACTGGAAAACGTACGTGCAATGCCGGACCATGCAACTAGTATTATATTAATTTGAGTAGAACAGCGTTTCTCAAACTGTTGCGCGCGCAACCCTTGTGGGCCGTGACAACTCTACAAGAGGGGCGCAAGCCTATTGAAAACAAAATTCCAGTTAATTAAAATTGTTCGTTTACCTTCAGTAAATTAATTAATACATTCTAAAATAACAAAAAAAGTAAAATACACATTTACCCTGATTTATGACACTTCTAAATGCATCAGTTTTATAGTTAATTTAACAGTAGGAATTTTAAAACAATTAATAGTGACCCAATGAGCTTGTCTTATATAAAATTATTTACAAAAACTAACACTTATCTTGATAGTTTGTGCTGTTTATAACTAATCCCTTAGATGCCGGTTAAAAGTTACGCGATTCGCTTCCCAATGTCAATGGTTTTTGGAATAATTTTATGGATAGCTGTACACAGAAAAGATCGTACTTCGGAAAGACTTATATATACGTACCAGGAAATTAACGCTTTGGCTGAGCAAGAAGTTTATATACGCTAGTGGCACTTAAGAAGTAAAAGTATTATTGAAGCTTTAGCGTCAAAGTATAGTATTATTGTATTCAATACATTGTTATTGTATGAGGGGGCGCGATGAAAATGATGATTGAATATTGGGTCGCGAATATTGAAACTTCGAGAAGCACTCGAGTAGAATATAAATTATGGAAAGAAGCTAATTATAGATTGAAAGGTTCTATAAAAGTTTATATTAGTAAAACTTATTTATTTTGAGTCTAAATTTCTCAGAATTATAGAGAATTGAGTTTCCTGGAAACTAAGTTACGCTTATTAAAATATTAATTTATTATTTTGGAACTAAGTTACATAAGATATCTATAATTGCACAATGTATGACAAAAATGAATAACCTAAATAATTCATAAATTTTTAATAAATTTAAATTTTACTAAATTTTTAGCTGAAATTAAGAATTTAATCCTAAATTGTTAAGAAATTTGATGAAGTGTAAAAATTGCGATCAGAGAATTCATTCATAAAATCATAACAGAAATTACTTTGTAAATTGGATTACCTCATCAATGTCTTAATTAATAATAATTTTTTTCAAGACCTTTCTTAAAATCTGATGCATAAAAATTCCCTACATTTACATTTGTAAATAATAGTAAATGATTATTAATAAAGATGTAATTAATAAAATGTTTTGACTTTCTTTTTTTCTTTTGTGTAACTTTTTTAAAAATTATTATATAAAATTATAATGCTTACTTCAATAAAAAAAAATATTTTCAAAATCTGTATTTTAAAATAATTCTCTTTAACCTAAATATGCAACAAAAGAAGCATTTTTCAAACAACATAGATGCAATCACTTTCTCAGTTTTAACGACCTTTAAATACAATGTACATTAAGTGTAAATTATTTTTTTTCTCATTAACTTAATATGAGCGCCACATTTCCCAACATATTTAAACCTTATATTTTATCTAATATATTATTTTCTTTAAGTTTCCTGTAAGACAAAGTTATATATTTCATACAAGTAAAATATTCTTTCATAAAAATAACTTTTTATACTTTTCCAGACGCATAAATTCATTACATATACTTGTTTATTTAAAAAAAAGAGCCCATTTGCATTATTATTGACTCCCATTGTTTGGTTCTAAATTCAAAAAAAAAATTCGTATTACTATTAATATTTTTAAAACGAAATATCTCACAGCCTTTGGCATTTTGAATTTAAAAAGAATTGGTTTCACTTTGCCGCAGTGTTGAATAGTCAAATACAAACGGCTTAGAATGTGGAAAAATGGAGGAAAAAAGTAATGTTTCTCCATTACCATATCTGTTAGTAAAAGACTCCTGCTTAAATATCCTGGAAATGCTTTGTTTGTTTTAAGTTTCATTCGGGAACAAAGCTTATTCTAAACTTTCTCCCGGAATTTCCTTGAGAAAATATTAAAAACAATCTCACTTTTTTAAAATATTTACTTAGGAATATCAAATCTGTTATGAATACCATTAACTGGAAGACGCATTTTAAAAATAACAATCATTGAAATGATGGTTGCAGAATAGAGAAAAATTTAACGTAAGATTCTCCTATTCTGAAAATAATGAAATTCTTCTTATTTATTTCTGAGTTCCTTTTTTATATCAACTTCACTTGTTCTCAAACAGTAATTTTCGGAGTTTAAATAGACACAATCTTCAAAATAATTTTAAACTTGTTAAATCCTTTAATATTTTTTAAAGCTTGCCATAGTCTATTTAAGTTGAAGAATATTTTTAATGCTATTACGTGTCATCAAATATCTGAATTGGATATTTTCTAATCTTCCTTCTTTTTTTTCTCCCTTTCACTTTCCCTCAGAAGATGGGTAATTAAAATTTTTCCCTTTTTGCAGTAGGAAAGAAAATAGTTGAAAAGAAAATTGTGTAGAGAAACAGGATTTAAATGACGGATAGATAGTAAATGAAATTTAGCACTTCAGGAAAGACTAAATGAAAACTGAAATGAAGCGCAGTTCCAGTTGCAGTTTCTTTCTTAATACTGGCTTATTTTTCTTTTCAATTCGTTTTTCTCTTTTTCAAATTCTTCTTTGCGTGCGATTCGGAAGTTGGAGTCAATTTAGAGAACGGCAAACATTCCTTTTAACAGAATAAGAACGTAATTGCGAAATATTTCGGAAAATTCTTTAAAAAGGAGACTGTTACACTTTGAGGAATTTGAAAAAGGGCGCTTAGTTTCATGATTTTCACTATTGGAATGAACAATATTTAATGTAGAATTTAAAGTATGGACTCGGTATCTTATTTATTCTTCTCTAATGAATTTCTAACACTTTCTTTGCTTTTGAGTACGAAGTAAATTCTTCTTAGTTTCTCTTAATTTATTTATAAAGCTCTCAGTTACAAGTACTTTGACTTAGTTACTCATTAAGACGAACGTTATTGTCAGCAACTATCTTTAAATTTCAACCGTGTAGTAATACTAATAATACTTTACTTAGAATTATTTTTAGTAAAATTTGTTCAGACACGACATATTTATTGTTCCTTGTAAATTATTATTTCGGTGCGAATGAAACGTTCGACTTTTAAGTGAATATATTAGGTTGGGGAAAAAGAAATAAATTATTTTTTCGGTAGATGGCTGTAGTTTCGGTATCTCGTGAAGTATCAATCAAACTATTTCAAATTTATGCTCGTTGTCAAAGTGATATTTCACACTAAAAAAATTAGTTTGCGGTTTTTTGTTTGGTTCATTGTGAGTTACAGGGTGTTAAAAATGGAAGTCAACAAAGAGAAAATTCAATACATTTTACAGTTTTTCTTTGATAAAAGCGAAAATGCCAGCCAGGCGGCTGAAATTGTGAATGGTATTTCTGTTGCCGATACTTTAACAGCTAATTACGTTGAACTTTCGTTTCGTCTATTCCGTTCAGGCATTTTTGGTGTTAAAGATGCACCTCACACAGGCTGGTCTGTCGTCAAAAATGTCGATAAAATCACAGAAATAATCGAAGTTGACCGGCATGTTAGTAGTCGTAGCATTACCCAGGAGCTAAAGATCTAGCATAAAACAGTTTTAAACTATTTCTGCAAAGTTGGATTCAAAAAGAAGCTCGATGTTTGGATGCCACACCAATTAACACTAAAAAACATGATAGATCGAATTTCCATCTGCGAAGCCTTGGTCAAATGGAATAAAATCGACCCATTTCTTAAATGGATATTGACTGGGGATGAGAAATGGATCCCAAAAAATAATATTGTGCCAAAACGATCGTGGTCAAGGAGCGGTGAAGCAGCCCAAACGGTGGTCAAACCAAAACTGAAGGCCAGGAATGTTCTACTGTGTATTTGGTGGGACTGGAAACGAATCATTTATTGCAATTTGCTTTTGTATGGCCAAACACAGATGTCTAGTGTCAACATCTGGTCTGTTTGAAGCTAGCAATGGACCAGAAATGAACAAAATTGACCAACATTAGAGTTGTTGTGATACATCAGGACAACACCATGCCACAAAGGTTTGTAGTGACTCGAAAGAAACTCTGGGAGCTTTGATGGGAAGTTTAAATCCGGACCTGGCACCAAGCGTTTACCACCTTTTTCTGGCATTGCAAAACTTCCTGAGTGATAAGAAATTGGGATCAAGAGAAGGTTGTGAAAATAGTTTACTAGATGTTTTCGCCAATAAGAATGAATACTTCTATAAGAGTTTCATTATGAAGTTACCTTTAAAATGGCAAACAAATTCTACAACAAAACGATGCCTATTTGAACCAAATCAGACAATCCGAAGCATGTTGAATAAAGTCTTGAATTTCATGCAAGAATAATGGATTTATTTTCCCCCAACCTAATATAAAACTGTATATATATATATATATATATATATATATATATATATATATATATATTTAAAATATATTTTTAAAAATACATGTTTATTTAATGAAAATATACTCCATTTGTTTCAGAATACTTCTCCCAACGAGATTTTTAACTCGGCATTACTCATGCGAAAAAACGATAGAAAGTTCTCGCGCAGGGTATCTCATACTGGTGTTCAAGGGTGTTTAGATACTGTTTTTAACGTAAAATTTAGATACAAAAGTTTAAAAAAAAGAACAGTAGGAAATACAGTATGTTTAGCGTATTTTTCACAGGTAAATTTAGTTTTTTCTGTTCATTTTATAAGGTTATTCAGTACATAGTTTATTCACTCCTTTAATCTCGTCATGAGAGAGTGCGATGTTTCCACTGGATCTTATTTTTTTAGTCTATATCTTTTTTAAAACTAAACATATAGGAGTATTCTCTATTCTTTAAATTCCAAAGTTTTGGAATACTTTTTTTTTTAATTTTCTCTTATTGTTCCAGCAATAGTTTTTTTTTCTTCAAAAGTTCATCTGAATGTGGATAAGATGTGAAACAGTTGTCGCATTTAAAATTTCGTTCTTCCCAAATGCTTCTGGGGGTCTCTGCATATTAATCATTTATTTTCAACAGTTTCTTCATCTTCTAAATCTGGAAATTTTCAGTGGAAGAATCCCACTTGCTGTTATACATTTCATCATTTGATTCTTCCTCATTATAACCACGAAGATAATTTCTTCTCATCCAAAAATACTGTATCTATTAAATTACTCAAATATCACATTTCTTCATCATAACTACAATAATATTATATAGCATAAGAATGATTTTAAACATGTCCATGCATTCAAAACTGTCAGGATGAATCATGCGAGGGTATGACATTCCCGAAGAGGTGCTATCCAAAAATATATCTTTAGAATTCGCCTAAAAGCTAAGGCCCCCTCAAAAGATATGACTTTAAAGTCAGCTACACAAGAAACTACCCATTTTACAAAACTGGGTTTAGAAGGTTCGTTGAAAAAAGTTAGGTGTTGAGTATAACATACCTTGCAAGAGAAGTGCCGGCTAAAGCAAGGATGTTTGCCTTAAAAAATCCTGATCATTAGAGTCAATAAACTCTGATCCGAAATTTTTCAGATTTTCTTCAATTTCATACAGCTTACACCGAAAAAACTGTTCTAAGTGATTTAAAAATGAAAGACAGTATATAGAATAAAGATCCAATAAATATGCTAGGTGCTGTAAAATTTTAAATTTAAATTAATTTAATTTCGTAATTATTTTGTACAGACGTATGCGGTCCAGCGTTGATGGGCAAAAGTATAGGATCATACCGATTAATACGTGATGGAGTTATAATTTTCAATTTCTCATGCCTTTCATCAATACACAGGCAGTATAAGGGATATATATATATATATCCTTGGTGAATAATCGATTTTCATTAATGTCAAGACGCTTGATTCTCCTCGTAAAAGCTCTGTGAGTAAAGAAATTTTGTTAAATTATTTCTTGAAAGATACTTTTCTTATGTAATTGTTTTAGCATTTTTCTACTTTTCTTACGTAATTATTTTGTGATTTTTCTGCATTAAGAGTTTGGGAGAGTTTGTTACATAATAGTAATGAGTGGTTTTTTCATACTCTCAGAGTTATCCAAACTCTGAAGTTTTGTTTATTTTATTTTATTTGGTTTTTCTACCGAGTTGCAAAGGGGGAAGGTTGGCGCCTTCAAACTAGTTTAACCCTACTTATTCGGTCCTAAGTCCGAAATTGCTTTCTGACTCGCTAGGTTCTTCTTTTTTGTAGTTTCTTTTTTTTATTTCTCTATAATTTTGTTCTTCATGTTCAGGTTTTATATTTTTATTATGCTATTTCTTGTTATGTTCTTTATCTATTATTTCTTATTTTTGATATATAATACATATTTCTTTATATATATATATATATATATATATATATATATATATATGTGTGTGTGTGTGTGTGTGTGTGTGTGTGTATTTGCTATCCCATCGATACTAACAATTTTTTATGTTAATTGGTATTACCTTTATATAAACTTCACGGGCTTTTATACATTAAACGAATAGAATTAAAGACGGTCATAATTCAACTTTTATTGAATTTCACTGCCAGGAGTTTCATGTATATTATATAAACAATAATTAATATTTCAGATATATTCCAATTATTATTTCATTATATGATATGTACATTATTATTTAAAAAATAAATATTTATAATAACATACTTGAATATAACATTATTTCTTAAATATTGTGTTACATTGTTCAACGAAGACAATAATTTCTTTGCACTTATGTCCTAGACAAAAATATAATTCATTTCATACAAGTGTGTAAAATGTATGCAAAAGATTTATTGAACTTCTCTCTCTCTCTCTCTGAGCATTTTCCGAATTATAATCATTCGTTAGTTCTCAAAATTTGTTTGCAAATATAACGGATAATGAGAGTAAAACCTATAATTAAATTTTGTATCAAACTTATTCATATCATTGGGATATTCACATAGAATATATATATACTTTACTTTTAGTTAACGTAACTTTAACACTGATAGTTTCTGAAATATAATACAATATATATTTTGATCATTTATACATTCGTTTATTAACAGTATAGTTACTAAAGTGTTAGCATTTCTCATTTTTAAATGGAATGGTTCAAAATGACTTCTCTTTAAAAAAACAGTTTTCTGTGATGATGTAATAAATTTATTTATTTAGGGCGTCCCCGAATTCCATGTAGAAAATTGGAGGGGAGGTAGAGAACTCCATGAGGAGCCATAATTACATAGGAAAGCATGGAGAGAAAGCGACAGGGGGTGCTATACATAAGCTAGCAAGATTGAAACATGGAGTTTCCTCATTTCAGATATATAGAACATGCGATGAATCGTTACATGAACGCCGAGTTGGCGGGTATGCACTTCATCTACGACTTAGCCAACGGTAATGAAAGTGTGGCTTTTCAGTTGAATGTGGGAAAATATCCAATGAAAAGACAACCGAATCATCAAACTTGCACTCGAGTGTATTTGAACCTGGCGGAACATGGATCTTTCAGAGTCACGTTTGACTACACACCAACCAATTCTGAAATAGACCTGATGGCGTGAATATCAATCTCTGCTGCTACGATCTATGAAACACTCGGTATTTTCGAACACTCTTGCACAATCCATGTATCGTCTGTGTCATGCGTGCACACATGCCAATGACAGCAATTTCAAGCACTCCCTGACACATGCTTAAATGTCATACTTTTAATTTATACCATTATTATTTTTGTTTTGTTTTTGTAATAAAGCGTTTTACACTACATTCCGCAATTTGATCTCACGGTCTCTGTGCCCCTTTATCCCGTTAGGGTTACTTTTCCGCCCATGCTTTCCTTTGAAATTATAGCTCATCAGGATCTTCTCTACTTTCCCTACAAATTTGTGTATGGCATTAAGGGACACCCTGTATCTAAGGTATATTTAGGAAAATATTGCCGAAAAATTTGGAATTTAACTGAAGAGGAGCATCAAGAACTAGATTGGAGAAAAAAACAAGAATAAATGAAGAATATACTGTTAGATATTGAAATTTTATAAGAAGATAAGAAAAACGAAACTGTATGTAGTATACCAAAGATCATACTGGATACTCGAACGGAATTGGATATGTCATTCGTACTGAAACGTAAGGAATTCCCTATGTAATTGGCTTTCCCCACTATTGTTAATATGTCACAAGAGCATAGTTTTGAAAGTCCGTTTATGTGTAACATTGAAGGAAGCAATATTTACTAACGGACAATTGTATGTGACTTCGTCAAGGTGCAGATGCAAAGACGGAATAAAACTCAGTGCAATTTAGAGGAAATATGTGATTAATACATTGTTTTTGAAGCGGCACTAAATTGAAGTACAAATTAAAATATGGAGTTGAAGATTTAAAACTTATTATTTTTTTCCTGCTTTCAATACATTGAAATAAATAGCACTACGTAATAAATGTAAATCTCAGTTTTACAATTTGAGCAGTGAGTATGGACAGTTGAATAATTTGTACGATCGAGGTGGTTTGCCGTTTGGCAGACAGGAGGAATCCAGTCTCAAGTATTATGCATGTCCAATGCATACATAATGCGAAATACAGAGAAAAATTTAAAACCAAATGATGTAAATTGATCTAATTACACGAAGAGAGCATTTAAGAAGAAAACAAAAGGTAATTTTTTTAAATAACTGTACTTTGAGTATAAGCACTAATCTTGGAGTGTTATTCGTAATTTTATTGAACAAAAATAATTTTTGATGAAATTAAAAACACTTTTTAATAAATAATTACCTTTATAATGAAACTATATCTTAAAATATTAAAAATAGTTAAGGAAACCATTTTGAAAGCGTTATAAAAATAATAATTTTATAAAAAGCAGATAAACCTTTTCTTGTAAATCCAACGTTTGTAAAACACCCTCATTCTACGAAAAAAATTTTTATGCTGTATGGAATTTGTGTGTATGAGTAAGGTCTGCCTTTTGAAAATACCCTAATAAAGTTACTTTGAAGCTCAAATTTTCAAAGAAAAAAATACTCTTATACTTTATGCAATGCAGTATCTTATGTTTTTGTTGCTAAAACTGGAGAAATACTGAAACAGAAGCTATGTTATGGTTAACATGTAATAAAATAGTTAAAGCGACGTTTCTATTAGTTTTGGATTTCATTTATATTTAAGCTCATCGTTATTTGCATTTAAAAAAAAAGACAGAAAATTTATTTATTAAGCTTTTCTTGTAATAACAAGATTTATTTTCGTTTCATGTCATGTACTGCAACCATGCTTTCATAAATATTGCATCGATATGGCTTAAGAACTAATGGATATTGCTTCCTTTTTTCATCTAAAAATTGTAGCGGTGATTAAGGAGGCTGTATTATTCCTTTATGTATGTCTAGCGTTTAGGTGGGGATTCCAATAAAATAAAAGCATGTCTTGGCGCCAAATGGGATTTTATTTTTATTTAGAATGTCTAAACACAATGCAACAAGAATTTGAAAAGAAAACTTAGCTTTCAAAACCATTTTTACGAATTGTTACTTTTTTAAAAATCAAACAATAGGTTCCGAAACAATTCTTATGCATGAATGAAAAGATCAACATAGTTTTGAGTTTCCTAAAGCAAAATCACTTAATTTGGTTAATTATTTCTCACAAAAAATCACTTCGATACCTAAAGATAGACAGAGCTTCGAAGAGATTCAAAAAGAAAAAAAAATGGCGCGATATTTACTAAGTGAAGAAGTGAAGTGAATTAGCACAGATAAAAGAAAGGAAACGCCTTTCCACTAATTACTTGGAACATACAGAGCATTCTTCCTTGATTGTTTATAGTTTGATACTTTTACTTTTTAGCTTTTGTGCTCAATCTGCTTTTGGGCATTTTTTTTTCGTTCTTCTTTCATCATTTTTTATATACGTTTTGCAAAATTACAGCTTTGCGTGATGTCTTTTTCCTAAATGTATGCAAAGATTATAAAAAGAGTTGGCAACAGCAAAAACAAATTTTTTCGGTTTTTGAGTGGAAAGAACACTTAGATGTAATGGTCTTTTTGCTGGAGTGTTTACCATTTTTAAGTCAGTAAATTTCTTCTGAAGCTTTTATTTTGAGGATTTTTTTCTCCCTGAACCTTTTTAGCTACTTGTCATTTTTTTCTCTTCCTTTTTCATTAAGTGTACCAAAAATAGAGCGTTTGAAAGCATTTACCGGATTTTTCTGCTTGAACAATTAAAAAGAAACCTTAAGAACCTCGTTGGTAGAACCACTCGCTTTTTTTAAAAGTCTTAGCTTATTATTTATTAGTAATTGGGGAATACATAATTTAAAAAAGAAGTTAGCTTTTTCAGGCTAATTACTTTTTAATTTTTTTAAAAAAAATGCTTTTATTTATCAATTTTGGAATTTCTAAGGGAAATATAATAGATCATGGTATGAATGCCAATTAAGCATATTTTTTTATTCAATCAAATTTTATTTCTGGTTTTTTGATACACAGTATTAAAGCTTAATATTTCTTGCAGTGCGATTGGGAATTTATTTCTTACATACACACACCCTCACAATTAATATTGCTTTTCAATTCTTAACAATTGAACGGAAGTTTACTAAGGGATATTTGGCTTTGTATGGAAATGGTGAATGAGATATATATTTTTAAATAAAACCTATATTTAAAAAAGAAAGGAAGTGAAAATTGAGTCATATATATATATATATATATATATATATATATATATATCATATATACTCTTATATTCTTCTATAAGACATACAAACCGAATATCATTTGATATTAAATATTTAAACTGTCAAAAATATTTAAACTTTATAGAACTGCAATAAGTGTTTTTCTCATAAAATAAAATAAAGGAAATGACTTCTAAACATCTTGTAAGGGGCTTAATTTGTAAGTTAATATATTCATATATAACTACAAATACTATATAACGTTTGAAATATACTATAAAACATTTGTAGTATATCATCAATCTCTAAATGGAAACTACTCAAAGTGCTTTCGGTTCGTGAATAAAAAAATTGAAAATTACATTAAATGAAACAAATTTGTAATTAAAAACCCAAATAAAATACAAATCATAATAATTTGCTCAGATAATATAAAGAACAAAAATACTATTAAATTTTTATAATAAAATGAATTTGACAATACTAAGATTTTCTAAAAAAAGCGAGTGGCCCTACCAACGAGGTTCTTAAGGTTTCTTTTTAATTGTTTAAACAGAAAAATCCTGTAAATGCTTTCAAACGCTCTATTTTTGGTACATCTAATGATAAAGAAAAAAAATGACAATCTTAATAATTTCGAAATGGAATAAATCTTTTAATTCAAGCTAGGACGTAAGAAACACATATTTACCCATAAAATATTCAATAAAATTTTTGCAATGTAAATTAATAAGAATGAATAAAAGCAACATATTTTTTACTATATTATAGGTTAAACATAGATCTAACTCTAAAATAAGCAACCACGTATTTACTCTTTTTATGTGGTAACCTCCTCGAGTCCATTTGGCGGGTATGGAGCCTGGGGTTGTCAATTAGTGCAAGTTATCGGTTTCTCAATTATTTTTCCACACTATTTAGGGTAGCATTCAATAACGTGTTGATTATTAGTTTTACATTTCGTGGAATGCCGATTGAATTGCAAATTATTACTTTTTCTTGACAATGATTGTCCTTATTTTCATATTTAAAACTCTTTTATAACTATTCAGATTTTTTCCTAATATAATTTATATATTTTATCTCAAAATTTCACTAAATTCATTTAAAGTTTTGTTATTACTAATTTTTAACTGTTAACAATGTAAACGTGAGAAGTGTGCAGAAATTAAATGTAAATTGACCTTTCTATTTTACACATCTTTGAGTTTCTATACACATCAATGGATCTTCAACAGTTTTTTAATATTCCTTTGATACGTGCTGTGGTCTATGAATTTTGCAAATGTACTTTTTATATGTGCATTTAAAAAATGAGTTTCAAAAACTACTTTTAATAACCTCAAAAATTTCGTTCAGTATTATAAACCAAATGCTTATACAGTATTTTTATACACATTTGTACTTTGCGGAAGATTACGAAGTAATATAATATGCTAAAATGACTTTCTTATGATGAATAATTAATAATATATTTAAAACATTTTTTATAATGATAATTCAAAGTTTGGAGTTATAACCTAAGTTCAAGAATAAAGCAAAAAAGGTTTTAAATAAAATTTAAAGCCTACATTTAATATTTCAAATTAATTATAATTAAATTAAACAAGTTAGATAGTTCTCTTCTGTAACATTTCCTCGGGTTATTTAAATTATTAATCTATTTTTATGCAAATTTTTCATTCATGCTAAGATTTATAACTGTTTTCTCATTTAATAAAAACTAAAAGGAAATTTATTTTTCCAAATATATTAATGATGATGTTATAATTATTATTTTAGGCATCACCAGAGGCAAACACAGTTATCTCTCATGTTTGTGAGGTAGTAAGGAGCTAGATTCTAAAAGACACGCAGACGGAAATCACCTAGGGGTAATTTACATGGAATAAGTTAATAAAAATATGTTGGTATATGGTGAATTAAGCACCAAACTCTACCCTGAACATCACTGCATGTTTTAATCTTTAAAACATCTTATATTTTGTTTGTATAATTGTTCATATATAGTTTCTATTTTTAAAAAATAGATACTTAAACAGTTTTAAGGTATCCAACTACTTGCAACAGCTTTTTCTTTGAAAAAAGAAGGAAATATGCGGATATTTGGAATGGCTTTAGATTTATTTTTTTTAATATATTTTAAGAAAAATATGCTGAAATTATAAAAAAGATAAAATAAATTATTATTACTAAAATGGGAAACATGGGTAAACATTTTAAAAAATTATATAAACATGACCCATTCTGTACAAAATATTTATGAACAAATGTTCATTTTTTTTTATTTTGATGTGCTGATTTGCTATTCATTTTTGAAATGACCTTCTGGATAAGAGATGTTTTAATTTTTACAAAAACTAGAGCACTTTATCTTAATTATTGTATAAAACTGCTTAAAAAACATTGATTATATTCAGATAAGGGACTATGAAATTTGTAATAAAGCAGGGATTGCTAAATATGAAGGATATAAAATACTCTTCTATTATTACATAAAACATACACAAAAAATTCAGCTTATTATTTTCAAAGCTTTTAGTGCAAACGCTGTCCCTGTTCGAGTATTTAAAAAAAAACACATTTCGAGTAAAACACATTTGAATGTATGACGTCTTGCTTAAAGTAATGGTATCTGCATTTACTTAAACACTTGTAGCTTTTGTTCTACAGAATGGAAAATAATAATTTTTTATAAATCTGAGAGAGTAAGATAGCATATAAATTAAAGTCATAAAAAAATCTCAACTTTTGGAAAAATTTACAATTTTAGGATATTCGAATACCTTAAACCAGTGCTTATCAAAATTTAAACATGTGCGAACCAATTTTCGATCATAATTTTCATCGCGCCCCCATCATTACAATAAAAATACATTGAATTCAACGATAATATACTTTAACGTAAAGCTAAAATACGATTTTAATTATAAACCGTACAATTTTATCGAGATAAGTATTAAATTCAGTGTATATTATAAAAAAAATGGCAGTGTTTGGCAAAATTCCCAATTTCAGTGTAGTTATACCTTATACCTTATACCTCCAAATCAAATTTCTGCATTTATCTATGTTTAAAACTTAAACTATATCACACTCGTTAAAATCTTATCTTGCAATCAAATCTAAAAGAAAAATATTTATTTTTACTTAAGAAACCCTTCTGAGAAGCTGACTAATTTCACACAGGATTAAACAAACATAACATTGTCCGGAAAAAACCCCTTTTTTTAGCTTTGATTTCCCACTTTTTACTACTTCGGACAGGGGAAAAAATGTCTCACGTTTTAGAAAGGAATTTGCTTGTGATAAGCCATAACAAAGCCGTCATTTACGATGTCATTCCATCCTTGGAACTTTATTTTTATGACTACTGAGCTCTCTCTTTCTTCACTATTATCGTTTTCTAACTCGAAAAGCCCTACAATTACAGAATCTCTTCTTCGAGACTAGGTTTCCTTGTTCCGCCATTACGAGCTACTTCGAGAGTAGCACGCTTCTACCCAATCAGTGACGGTCTTTCTTTTTCGTTATCGGAAGAGCGTCGTTTGTAATTGGATCATTGCTGCTATTATCGCGTTGTCTTATTGGCGTTTGATGGCTTCGCTGTCTTCTCGGGGAAAAGGTGTCAAGGCGTCCGGGATGTTATTATATTCCCTGGTGCGGGTTTTGCATTCTAATTCGAGATAAAATGAAATTTTCCTTTTTTTTGTTTTTGTTTTTTGCTCTTATTTCTTATATTTATCTTCATTTATTTTCCGGTTTAACAGTACTTTTGAGTAAAATAGTTTACAATTTTTTTTAAAGTTTAACTTATTATATATAATCAATATTTTTTTCTTTTATTCGGATTTTTTTAACCAATATAACAGATAAGTGTAAATTTGTAAAACTTTACACGTAATGTAAAGACATTTGTGACTCATTTTAAGTTATCCCAGATTCTAACAGGACATGTACATTTTGAAACTGTGGAACATGTCTTGTTGAAACACTTAGATATTTTCTGACCATCTGTTTTGTCTTTATTGGTCAATTGTACTGAAAGCCTTTAAGTCTTAAGAAAATTTGTTTAATGTATAGATTATGAAGTATTATAGGTACCTCTCTTTCTTTATATGTGTGTATTTCCTCCCTTCCTTTTATTTTATATTTGTCTCTTAAATGTATTTTTAAAATTTTGTTTTAAATTTTATAATTATGTTATCACTTAGGTCTGTAAGCCTCATGTTATGCAATGTGGAACATGGTGGATTTTGCAAATAAACTTATTTCAAAAAAATACGTGCATACAAGCATGATTAATGTTTGAGTTACCATTTAAGTGTTAATTCAGAGCTCCTCGAACTGTGGGGCTCGCCCCCTAGGCGAACGTGATACCCTTACGAGGATGGCAAGAGTGTATCGAAATTTTAAAAATAGAGGATTTAAAGAATTACAAATTTAATGAAAAATATATATTTTCGGATTTAATAAAAATGAAATACACATTTATACTTATATAACATACTTATAAATGTATCAATACTAAACAACGTATATTTGATAATTAATCTCTCAATACTAAATTAAGAACAAGTTCGATAATTAATAATGATACCCACATAAAAGCTTGTCATATACAAAATTTAACTCTTATCTTGATATTTTGTACGGTTTATGATTAAAATCCTATTGTAGCTTTAATGTCAAAGAGCATTTTTATTACATTCAATGCATTGTTATTGTGTGCAGGCGGGCGCGATGATAATTATGATTGCAAATTGGGTCGCAAACATTGAAAGTTTGAGAAGCATTGTGTTAAATGTCAAGTATTAAGTAGAGATAAGTATTTACCATTATAGATGCAATGGATTTATTTATTCTATTTCATTCGTGCACATTTCTTTTTTTTTTTCGATTTAATACTTTGTCTTTGTTATAACCTACTGAAACTCGTTTTCATAAATAAATATGCATTCAAATTAACGTATTTGTATTCAAAGATTTTTACCGCATTGCTTGTACAATATATTGATTTCATTCAAAACTTGCCACAATGTATGAATAATTTTATAAAAAAATACTTAAATATTCAATTTAATCTTCGTGGTGTCCTTTCTCTAAAAAGTCTTTATATTTGAAACAAAATCAGTGGTATAACGTACACCCACCAGATCACGGGAAGGGGGGCTCAAAGTCTGAATGCCAAGCCCCTAACTCTGTAAAATCCAGCTTGGGGGCCCAAATGTTCTCCGTTACTCCACTGCGTTTACAGTAGCCACTTAGTAAAGTCGCCCTACTGGTATAGTGGTTTAGACACTGACTGAGGTGCCATATGGACTGGGTTTGAATCCCGAAGACATGGATGTTTGTAAAAGTATAGTGCCTTTGTGCGGAAAGGGGGTACTTTAAATAGCCGTCGAGAAGAGAGGTGGGAGGCCGCTGGCCACCCCCAAAGTTTTCTCCCTCTAAATTGGGGTTTAACCTAGGAAAATCGTAATGTCAACTGCATGGTGCTAAAAGCTAAAGCTAATGACAGGCGTAAAAATTCTAGCTCTTAGCCGCATTGAATTTCACGGGCTTCGATCTGACATCATCCGGCAGGTGGCATTAGTCAAAACAACAGCAATACCTTAGAAGTAATTCCATTAGCCAGTTCAGGATTTGACTTAAATCAACATTTTCAATGTATTGGTAGACATAAATAATAAAAACTATTTTATCTCCGGGTTTATAGTTTGCACATGTATATCATTAACAAAAATCCGTATGCTTAAACTTACATAAAATAAATTGCTTTAAGTTTATTAGAAAATCAAATTAGAAATGATTCGTTTCTTAGACTATAATTCTTGAATAAATTATGTATAATCATAAACTTCTGGAAACACAGCTGTGTGTGACACAACATATAGTGGCATAACTATACCCCGCACTGCGAGGAAACGGCAAGATTCCAGGAGTCCCCAACCCTGACTGATTCCAAGTACGTATTCTTCGCACGATTCGACTTGGGGCCCAAAACCTGACTTTGCGGAGAGCCCTAATATTCTCTGTACAAAACACATATCTTAATTTAAACAACAACTATTGTTTTAAGTAACTTACCAGAATTATACTAATTTCATCTTTCTAGAATTAATTATTTTTTTATGTTAGCTTTTTCATTCTAATAACAACAACATCATGATGCATAGTATAAAATTTATTTGTGAGAGCTACAACCGTAAAACATACAAAGAAGGAAACACATAACCCTAAACACTGATTTTAATATAATTTTGAAATTAAAATCTTTTTTTTTATACACAGCCGTTTTCCATATTTAAAAAAATGCTTTAAGTGCTATTTCACTTGTTTTGGTAGGACATGTTAATGATTAAAATAATAATGAGTTTTCTTGTTTGCCTTGTGCGTGTCATAAATTTTATTTTGTTGGAATTGAGACTTAATTAATATTTTACAGTATGAACTCAATATATAAACTGAAAAATATTTTTTTAGTTTAAAATATATTATCTGCCCATTTAATTATATTTAGACAGTGCTTCTCAAACTTTCAATGTTTGCGACACAATATTCAATCATAATTTTCATCACCCTCCCCTCCATTCAATAGCAATGTATTAAATGCAATAATACCGTACTTTGAAGCTAAAGCTATAATACGACTTTAAACTCATAAGTGCCATCATCGTAAGTAAACGTTTTGCTCAACCAAAGCGTTAATTGCACCGGACGTATGTATACGTCTTTCCGAAGTACGATCTTTTGTATACACTGTTATCCATAACATTTTTTCGAAGGCTTTGGAATGAAATAAAATGAACTTGACAGTGTTTGCGAAGAATTTACTCATTTCAAACAATTTGTCAATTTATTCATTTTCTTTTCTTCCCAATGCATCAACCACGCGTGTCTACATGGAAAACTATGTCATTGGGGGATGGAGCGAATCACATATTCTTCAATAATCGGCAAAGATACTAAATATAAGCCCTACAAATTATCAAGATAAGTCTTAATTTTTGTATATAATTTTATATGTGATAAGCCCATGGGTCATTCGGAATTATTAAACTCATTATTAATTTAATATTGTTAAATTAATTATAACATATATTATGAGCTGTACATATACAGGGTGCTTTTTTTAGAGGTATAAAACTTTAAATTGCAATAAAACAACGATGTATTATTCGATTTATATGATTTTTTTCATTCGAAAGATAATCTTGCGACATAAAATTTTAAATATGATTTCTGGCATATGACTGCCACGGCTGGCTCGGATGTAGTCTAATCTGGACGTCCAATTTTCGATGACTTTTTCCAACATTTGTGGCCGTATATAGGCAATAACACGGCGAATGTTGTCTTCCAAATGGTCAAGCGTTTGTGGCTTATCCGCATAGACCAATGACTTTACATAGCCCCACAGAAAGTAGTCTAGCGATGTTAAATCACAAGATCTTGGGGGCCAATTCACAGGTCCAAAACGTGAAATTAGGCGCTCACCAAACGTGTCTTTCAATAAATCGATTGTGGCATGAGCTGTGTGACATGTTGCGCCGTCTTGTTGGAACCACAGCTCCCGGACATCATGATTGTTCAATTCAGGAATGAAAAAGTTAGTAATCATGGCTCTATACCGATCACCATTGACTGTTACGTTGTGGCCTTCATCGTTTTTGAAGAATGATTCCACCAGCCCATAAAGCGCACCAAACAGTCAGTTTTTCTGGATGTAACGGTGTTTCGACATACACTTGTGGATTAGCTTCCCTCCAAATGCGGCAGTTTTGTTTGTTGACGTAGCCATTCAACCAGAAGTGCGCTTCATCGCTAAACAAAATTCGCTTATGAAAATCGACCATTATTTTCGAACTAAAATTGCACAATTTGAAAGCGTTTTTCAGACGTGAAACTATTCATGATGAAGTGCCAAACCAAACTGAGAATAAATCACTTGACTGTTGTTAAATCGGTCGCCATCTTGGAAAGTAATGCCAACTTAAACTTCTATACCTGAAAAAAAAACACACTCTGTATTATAAGCTGAACTTATACATTTAGAAGTGTATTATATCAGTGTAAATGTGCATTTTATTTTTATTATGTCAGAATGTATTTCGTTTGTTTACACTTTCAGAAAATTAATAATTTTTTTAAACAATCTTTTGCTTTTGACTTTTCAATATTCTAGCAACCCCTCGTAGAGTTATTATGTCTCTCTTGGGGGTCGCGCTCCACAGTTTGAGAAACGCTGTGTTAAGCAGTAACCAGCAGATTTATGAACACTGATTCCTTAGATATTTAGATTTATTTACGCTTATCTGTCCTTTCCTATTACGCATATCTGTCCTTTCCTATACAATGTTATTCGATATTGTTTGAGTTTTTGTTTGAAAACTTATATGATATATATAAAAATTTTAAAGCGTTTTTATTTTCTAAAGTTTGTTTAATAAATAAACAATATTCAAATTGAAATTAATTGCAAAATTAAAAGATTTCATAAAAATATGAATTGGAAAAAAAATAAAATTCGTAATTAATTTTAATTTATAAAATGAATCACACTTAAATTTAAATTTTAAATAGCTGCAAAATGCACTGCTCAAAATAATTAAAGAATATTGCGGTTTTAGGTGGATCTTGTGGCTGGGAAACTTTTTAGCTGATTGATACATGGTCGACAGACGTAGTAGGTTATATGAGAAGAAACTACACATGTTTGGCAGAAAAAAATACACTTTATTGCGCATTTGTGTACAAAAGGGAAAAAAACACAATTTGTGCATATGAGAAAAAAAGAATAAGAAAAGGTGTTTTCTTCAAAGGAAATAAATTTCAGTAGGGGATATGGTTTCCACGGACGGCCAGCAACGTTGAGCACCTTTGAGGCATGGAATCAATGAGGCTATTAATCACGAGTTGGGGTATTCTGTCCCACTCTTCCAGAAGAGCTCTTTCCAGTTCTTGGAGAGTTTGTGGGGGTGGTTGGCGGCCAGCAACTCGTCTTCCTAGAGCGTCCCAAACGTGCTCTATTGGATTAATGTCTGGAGAACACGCTGGCCATTCCATTCGTACGATTCCTTCCTCGAAAAGAGAATCCTCCACGAGGTTAGCACGATGTGGCCTGCTGTTATCGTCCATTAAAATGAAGTCATCTCCAATTGCGGTAGCGTAAATGACTACAATAGGTCTGAAGATCTCATCTCTATATCGGCGAGCAGTCAGAGGTCCATCTCGAATGATGTAGAGGTCTGTGTGTCCGTCAATGGAGATGCCACCATACACCAACACTCCCCCACCACCAAATCTGACACTTTCGTGCATGAACGCAGGGTTATCCCTACTACCACGGTCCCTCCAGATGAAAATACGCCTATTATCCGGATGAACAGAAAAATGGGACTCGTCAGAAAAAAGAACATTGCTCCATTCCTTTCTCCTCCAGTTCACATGCTCTGTTGCTCACTCCCTGCGGTCGCGACGATGTCTTGATGTTAGTCTAACACATACTAGCGGTCGGCGAGTATACAGACCTACACCATGGAGCCGGTTTCGAACAGTCTGAGTTGAAACCACGGTGCCAGTAGCCGAGCGAAGGTGTTGTTGGAGAAGAGTAGCGTTCATATTTCGATGTCTCCGAGCAGTTAACACTAAGTAAAGATCTTCATTGGGCGTTGTTGTCCGTCTACGATCTTGTCTTAGTCTTCTGCCTGGACTTTCAGTCTCCAAAAAACGCTTCCAGATCCTGGAAATCACACTTTGTGACACTCCAATGGCTTGCGCTACTTCGGCTTGAGTTTGGCCCCCTTCTACCCTACCAACAACTCTCCAAGCTTCTGAATCGGTTAAATGACTTTGCTGAGACATCGTACTCATCGAAACAAAGCAGTCACTGAATGCCGATCATCCTTGTCTTCATTTCAGCTAAAAGTCAAATTTCATTCGCTGCTGCTGAAGCGAGGTTTTTGACATCGAACTCAAAATTAGCATAATCCACAGTTTGAAAGTCACAAAAATTTGCATTTGTGATTCTCTTCTTCCATTTTCGGCAAAAAAAAATTCGCTTATATCTTTATTTTATATAAAACTTACAATATCCTTTAATTGTTTTGAGCAGTATTAAAAAATTGCATATCTTCTCTAGTTACTAAGGAACAACATTAATGGAACTTTATAAATGCCAAAAAAAAAATGAGAGGTTTTATCTTTTTTGTTTACTTTTATGATCAAACTCAGCGAAAAGTTTAAATTGCATAGATTTTATGTCTACTTTAAAAACATGATGAAGAAAGCAGCCTACTCTAAGAACTAAAAGCTATTGTACTATATTAAATTTTACTCAGGAAATATTCTTTGTTCCAGCAGTATAAATGTTCTTTCATTTTGTAGCAAACTTTCAACACCCTTACAGGCTCTCCAGAATATTAGATAATGTTTAGTGGAACTGTGATTACTTTTGCGAAGATGCGTGGGAACACTCTTTCTCGTCTTGCTTAATTTATACACCTGAGTTATGATCGAGAGCATTTGCTACAGACGAAGGTCAAAGGTGAAAAATCCCATTTGTAACAATGCATCTTGGAGAAAAATTGGAAGGATATTTTTTATTTCATGTTTTAAATAAAAATGAAAAACTGTATTTCCTTTT
This sequence comes from Trichonephila clavipes, assembly GCA_019973935.1. NCBI lineage: Eukaryota > Metazoa > Arthropoda > Arachnida > Araneae > Nephilidae > Trichonephila > Trichonephila clavipes. The sequence continues at coordinate 152,456 of BMAU01021051.1, read as the reverse complement.
GTCTTACAGCCAGCTTCTGATTTAACGAGCCACTATTAAACAAATTTCGAGAAATTAACGGATTTTTCTGTTTCCCCAATTAAATTGAAGGGATGAAACCCATTTTTAATGAATAATGAACACCGAAGTAACGAACTCCTGGTTAACCAGATTTGCGATTTAATGAATTTTTCTGTTTCTCCGATTAAATTGAAGGGAAGAAACCCCTTTTTAATGAATAATGAACACCGAAGTGACGAACTCCCGTTTAACGAGATTCGTGATTTAACGATTTTTTCTGTTTCTCCTATTAAATTGAAGGAAAAAACCCTTTTTAATGAATAATGAACACCGAAGTAACGAACTCCTGTATAACGAGATTCGCGATTTAACGATTTTTTCCGTTTCTCCGATTAAATTGAAGGGAAAAAATCCCTTTTTAATGAATAATGGACCCCAAAGTGGCAAACACCTATTCAACGAATTTCTCTCTTTCTCTGATTAAAATGAAGGGGTAAAGCACCTATTTAACTATTAATAAACATAGAATTAACGAATTATTTCAACAGCTGAATATTTTTTTAACTGTTTGCATTAGAAAATTAGATTTTTTTTTTCAAATGCCAGATTTTTTTTTTTTTTTTTTTTTTTTTTTTGGCCAGAACAGAAGATTTATTTTTTGTAAGCAGTAAATTCCTACAGGAAATGGTGCAGACCATTATTACGCTTTACATGTGAAGCTGAGTCATGTGCATACTCAATCCTTTGAATTTTTTAAAATCAAACAGGAAATTATCTTTTACCTCACACTACTTCACAATGCAGGAGATATTTTAAGATTTTAATGTTTGTATTTCATTTGATGAAAAACTCCTGTCTTGTTGATTTTTTCGAGCCAATGAAGTGTAATTCTGAGGCAAAAAGTGCTAATTAAATTCCTATCAAAATTTACGTTAATTTTTCAACACAAGTTTTTGTGAAAAAGTAGTATAAAATGGTTTATCTCTCTCGATATTCAATTTTAAGAAGTTAAAATAAATTTAAAATACTAACTAATAAGAAGCGAATATTTAGTTTTTTTTTACCAGAGAAATGGACTTTTAAATACATGCATGAACCTGTAATTGCTGCAATTGCCCCATCCAACAAATTTTTTTTACTTCGATTCTAAGCCGCACCCGATTTTCTGGAGCATTAATATTGGAATAAAAGTAGGACCTAGATTCGAGTAAATATGGTATTTTCTTCTCTGTATAAAATCCAAAAATAACTCTTTCTAGTCAGAAATAAAAAAGATCGTCAAACATCTAGTTTAAACTTTCCAAATAACTAGTGCGCAATAATTCACTAATACTATTTGTAGCTGTTGAATAAAAACGCATGTAACTTCGAACTATGAATTATTGTTGTGTAGTGGCTTATTATAGAATTTCCAAAAAAATCATGTTTTGCTTGGACACGATATAACCAATAAGCCCAATTTAAGGTAACAGAACACCTTCGAAGAAAATTTTTTGAATTAACCTGAATTTTGCCTGTAAATGCATATTGTATGACCTTATGGATCTCTAAAATTAGAAAAATACCCAAGAAAAGTTTTGTTAGTGTACATTTTTAGAGTCAAAGGGGTATTTTATAAAAAAAATAAGCAAAAATAAGACTTTACGCAAAACATGATAACTGAAAATAAAATAAATATATTGACATTTTGTAAATAGAATAATATAGCATACAACCTTATCTAGGGAATAGACTCTTATTTTGGTAATATAACTATTACGTGGGAAGTTATTGTGTTTCGAGCTTCTATACGTTGACATTTTCTTTAAAAGCTATTGTAGTTTTCATTTTATTGCTATATAAAAAAATTTCTACTCAACACAAACTCTTAAGAAAGGTCTATTCCCTGTATAAGTATTTAAAAAACATACATGTAAAATTTTTATTTCATTCATGCATAATTTTTTGAGATATTGTGTTTTGCGGTAAGAAAAAAATGTGAAAAAACTCATTTTGAGAAAACGACAAAAATAACATTAAACTATTATGATTACAAGAAAAACACTTACTTTCTTATTAAAATACACCAGATTTATAATCCTTTCCATCTTTAACTTCTAAAACACTATTTTTTTCTTTTTAAGTGCTCTTAAAATTTTTCTGTGTTTCTTTGTTTTGGGGTCTGCGTTATGAATCGATTCACAGATTCTGCATCTATCTAAATGTTTATACACTTTTGAAGAAAATTTTTTGAATTAACCTGAATTTTGCCAGTAAATGCATATTTTATGACTTTATGGGTCTCTAAAATTAGAAAAACACCCAAGAAAAGTTTTATTAGTGCACATTTTTACTATCAAAGGGGTATTTTATAAAAAAATAAGCAAAAATAAGATTTTTTGCAAAACATGATAACTAAAAATAAAATAAATATATTGACATTTTGTAAATTGAATAATATAGCATACAACCTTATCTAGGGAATAGACTCTTATTTTGGTAATATGACCATTACGTGGGAAGTTATTGTGTTTCGAACTTCTATACGTTGAAATTTTCTTAAACCTATTGTAATTTTTACTTTATTGCTATATAAAAAAATGTCTACTCAACACAAATCTTAAGAATGGTCTATTCCCTATATAAGTATTTAAAAAACATACATATAAAATTTTTATTTCATTCAAGCATAACTTTTTGAGATATTGTGTTTTGCGGTAAGAAAAAATGTAAAAAAACTCATTTTGAGAAAACGACAAAAATAACATTAAACTATTTTGATTACAAGAAAAACACTTAATTTCTTATTAAAATGCACCAGATTTATAATTCTCCCCATCTTTGACTTCTAAAACACTAATTTTTTTCTTTTTAAGTGCTCTTATAATTTTCCTGTTTTTCTTTGTTTTGGGGTCTGCATTATGAATTGATTCACGGATTCATTCTGCATTTATCTAAATGTTTATATCCCCGTAAGGTAAACACCCCAGGGTTTTCTATATTCATTTTATTAAAAACTTTTAGGCACCCATTTAATCCTTTATTGAAGTGTATAATAACATTATACGACCCAAATTTAATTGTTTTGAGCGAAACAAAAACTTCCTTCGGTACTTTTTGCCGAACTATTCCATTAAAACACTCGTTGGCATTTTGCGTGCGCCCATGCAAGCACTTACTTAATATCTGTTTGTCGCATAGTTCTAAATATACTGGTTTAATTTTATTTAAAACATCATTTGATATACCAGCATATTTTGTGGAACATTGTGTTCCATTTGCCATCCCCCGCTGAAAATAACACCAGCTTTCTTTCCCTATTGGGCATTGACCATGCATTGGTTTCTTATTACTTGATGCACAGTGATATAACGCAGCAATTACATTTTGCTGCATGGCATTTAAGTTACCGACATTGCTGTGAACAGAAATTCCGTAATAGTTTTGAAGTATGTCAATAAAATTATCAGTTAATTTGCTTTTACCAGACAGTCCTTTAGTTTTAGTTTTCACAGACGCGAACAAACTCTCTTTTGTACATGGCCAATGCACTCAAACTTGGTCACACTGTTTAATCCATAAGTGTCTTTTACACTCATGAAAGCTTTTGAGTCGCCATCCCCATAATATTGAGTGTAATGCAGTCTGCGGTTTTTTTCAGATCGAAGAAATATTCGGGAAGCCCCACAATTTCCATTTTTGATGAAGAGCCTGTGAAATTACACTGACATATGTGGTCGGCTTTTGACGACTCATGTTCAAAGTTTCTTGGCATAGTCTGAAGTCTCTTACATGTTGGACAGTAGGACGACATAACTTCTATGTCTAACACCTTACCAGTATCAACTGATATTGCAGCAACACAGCCATTCATAGATGTATAGCCTCTTCGCTGTCATGTGCCATCTACCGATATGCCAGATTTTACTATATCGGATGAGAGATTTTGTTTTTTCTCCACAATTTCAGTAGCAGCTTTTATCATGGATTCCTCAGCTACTTCCTGAACCACTTTTTAGTCGAGGCAAATTTAATGTTGAGAATAATTTAAATGCCCCAGCAAAACCTTTGCCTATCTGCCGCATATCATATACTAGCCTGGTATTTATGACAGGTGCACTACAACTTTTTTTGATGAAGCAAATGCAAAAAAAAGTCACAACACTTACATTTTAGTGTAAAATGGGAGCACAATCCATATCTGGAATCCTCGAATAGTTCTACTTCTTCAGCAAAATATTTTGGGCAGCAAAGTTGAGCAAACGCTTCCACAATAAGTTCAACGTCAACGATTCTGTTACCAAACACAGGACCAGGCAATTATTTCTTCTGCAGTTGACAAACTCTCATTTCCCAACAGCTGACAGTACATTCAGGAACTGCTGAAGTGCTATTATTTTTCGAAGTGTTTGTGAATTTATTACCATAAAATTGCCGCTTGCGCTTTTTAGCAATACTTTTAACTATTTTTAAGTTAAAATAAAACAATCAAATAAACTTTTTTACGCTGTCAATTCTTTCAGCGTGAAAATCAAACGCATATGTAAACAAAGTCAAAACAACGAACTTGCTGCCAGGTTTTACACATAAAAAAGGAAAAATGTATTTCCAAATACATTTATATTTATTCTTAAATGTTCTATTTTAATTTATGACTAAATATTTGTATATTAATTATAATATTTCATGTCATATACTATGAAAGAGAAACGTAAACAAACAACTCGGCCACTTCCGGTTAGCAGAAGCTATTTCGGGTCCGAGAAATTTATGATTAAGTAATATTGAAAAAACTGTAACTCGGTTTCTAATTAAGATAGAAACAAAATTTAAACAGATTTACAAAGAGAAAAGATTGAACTTTAATATAAGACCAAAAACGAAAAATCGATATTTTGACCAAAAATTGAGTTTTAGAGGTGTTCTGTCATCTTAACGAACAAAACTTTCATTCCAATTAAATTCGTTAAATCGGGGTCCAACTGTTATTATATTTTGTATAGTATACGAGAATTAAACCAGATATGCTAATAAAAATAAATTGAGAATAAATGATAAAATAATGCGAAAATAATCAAAAATGAATTAAAAAGATCACGCATAATTCTTAAATATGCTTTAAGGTATCCGAATACGTTCAGAACCATCGGTTTTAAAAAAGCGCATAAATTGATAATTTTCATATTTTGTGTCACTTAGATTAGAGCACACGTATAAAAATGTTTTAAGGACATTATGACAAAAAAAATTATTTAATTACAATATTTTGGCAAACAATTAACTTAGAATAATCTTTTTTCAAAACATTCTTCTTTAATAAAAAAAGTCGTCTACAATAATAACATTTTGCTTATATAAAATAAAGACTTCTCCAGAGAGTCTGAACTCGAAATTTTGAAAAATTCACATTATTTTCGGAATTACTACCAATTGAAACGATTATCGGTGTTTTTTTCTTAAAATTTCTCCCTTATGTTGTCGTAAAACATAGATAAGCCCACGTCTAAATTATATATTTCAAAAATTCAAGTTGAGCCTCTGTACAGAGGTCTGAGCTATATACAGGTACAATATTATTATAATAGAAGCATTTTTTACAAAAGGAGAATATTTTGAAAATGGGTCATTCTATGTTCATTTTTTGTCACAACATTGTACTTAAATTATTTTTTAGTGTAATAATATTCTTAAAGCAATTTTATACACATATTATAATGTAAGTGACACTAAATATCTTAAATATTATCCATTTATATGTTTTTGCAAAATCACGGTTCCGAACGTAGTTGAATACCTTAAGTGGTTTTGGGGTTATTTATTCACGTTGCAAACAGAAACGTAAAAGCTATTGGTTATAGACCTCGTAATTAGAACCATAACCAAATAACATGGACAATATCTGACCAGACATCCCCCTCTATAAACTTCCACACACTGCTTCATCATATTAACACTGAACCATTAGCTTTCATGTTGATAAGCAAGTCTTGATTGACATAAGGCAGAGATTGCGAACCTTCATGATCAACGTGTCATTTTTTCTGAAAAAACGTTTAATGAGGTATAGACGTGCCATCAAATAATTATGACTTGTAATTATTGGGAAAATTATATAACTAAATACTAGCAACACAAAACGCTTTATTTTCCTACGAAAAAATGCATTGTACACTGTATTGTTGTAAATGTATAACTGAAACATGTGTAGTTCAAATTGAAGTAACATTAGCGTAACTTCCGTTGTTGCAGATTAGATGACAACTTATGTCCGAATTCTAAGATAATAAACAAACGAGTGTGTTTTACGACCAACACTTGCGTTTGGTCGTAATACTTCTCAGTAAACTCTGTTATTTTGAACTAAAATGCAAACCGTTTTGATCGGTGGCGTGCCCAAAATATTGTGTCGAGTGCCATCAATGGCACGCGTGCCACTGGTTCACCGTCCCTGACATAAACACTAGCTGGAAACAATTATCGTCGTGAGCTTGACTAAACATCTACAGGAGCTACGCAGATAAGCACGATACATTATAAAAATAACGGGAGAAAGATATAAGTGTATAGCTGATAAAGATACGCACTTATTTCAAAAACTACTGTTTCAAAATTAGTATTTTTATCGATTTCCAATTGAAAAATAATTGTTCTTATCAAGTACTTGTTAGCAATTAACAGTTAGTACACTATTTTCTCTCAGGAAGCTCCAAGGAAAAGTCAATTTAAATTGCTTGAAAACAATATTGAAAAAATTTCAGTTTTATATAATTGGAAACGATCATACAAAAGATCTAGAAATTATCTAGGCTAAACATGAACAAATATAATTTTAATAATATTTATATTAATTGATAATAAGTTATAATGAAAATACTAAAATATTTTTACCTATCCGCATTTTTTACAATATATTTAACTTAGTAATTACTTTCAACTATCACTCATAATTCGATATTCAAGCAGATAGCAAAAACAACGTTTTTAAATGCTAATTGGACATGAAACATATTCATTTTTAAATCACCAAAAAATTAATAAAAAAATTCACATCTAAGAGATCTGTAAGATTTTCTGAGAAAAAACGATTTAGCAAATGTTGGGCAAAAAGTTTGTGTAATTTATATCGAATCCATCTTCATAAAGAAGATAAATATGTAATTAATTAGCTTTAAAGTAATTTATTATTTCAAATAGAGAAAGCAACAAAATTAAGAACAATTAAAATTAAAATTAAATACACATTTAAACACCAGACTACTTATAATGATTAAAAATAAATTTTGATTTTAAGTTTAATTTGGTTAATTATAATTTAATATATATGTTTTCTACTTTTTATTTAATTCTTTCTACTAAAAACAGAAAAAAAGAGAAAAAGTGACTCATAATTATTTAAATGTATTGGGAATTATTAAATGTAATTAAGATAAAACTTTTTGAAAATGTAATGAATAATTAATTTTCTTAAATAGGAAATTAATCAATCATTAAAATGAAACAATATATTTTGATAAACGTATTTCATTTAGAAAAAGTGTTTTGTTGGCATTTCGTAACTCGTATTATTTCATAGAAAATATCCGTATATTGTATTAAATGAATCAAGTCTATAAAAGATTAAAAATTGTGTACTAATATACATATATAATGTATTTAAAATAATAGAAGAAAATTTTCGAAACTATTAGACCTACAGACTTTATATTTGGTAGGCTTGCCCCCCTTTGTCATGTAGAGGTCTCATGAGAACATAATTTGAAGAAATTGACTGCCAAGGGTATAAGAAAGCGTTTTAGGTACTAAGTTTCCATTTTCGAACTGTTCGACTTACAGATTTGAAACCTCGCAAGGATGTTTCGTGTTGAGTCCTCTAAGAATGTTTTTGTTAAATTCGACTCTCAGAGAACTTGCCAGGGGTGACGGTGGCATTGTAGGTAAAAAAAATCTGTTTTTGAGCTATCAGACCAGTAGATATTTGAAAAAATGCAAGCATGTTTCCTTTGCCAAGTAGAGATTTGATAAGAACGGGTTTCGTGAAGATCCATACATAGGAGAGTTTATGGAAGTGTTATCGATAAAAAAATACCTTCTTTTTAGCTACTAAAGCTACAAACGAAATAAAGCAAGCATTTTTCTTTTGTTACACATTAAAATACTTAATTAATGTTAAAATATTTAACCATATTAAATGAATATTTGTGTGTGTGCGTTGTTTTTTTCTTATTTTAATTATTGTAAGTTTAAAGGATACATAATACAAAATATAAGCACAATCATAATTTTTTATTTATGTGTAAGGAATAGTTACATTTTTTTATACTTTTACATTAAACAAGTAATAAAAAAATTAAGTCAATTCCTACTTAGATTAACCAATTAAAATTTTATTTTAGCTTATTTTTATTAAATAGTTACAATTAATATAAATATGTATATACATATGACAGAATTAATTTTTATTACCTATCATTAAATTATCGCATTCTCATCCAAAAAAATCGTGTATATAAAATTTTAGTTCAACTGAATGCTTTAAAACGTGAGAAAATTTTTTTTTTTCAAGTTTTGACAAAAGTCGCAAAAATGTTCGCTAAGTCACCAAAAATGTCAACGTGGCAGTATTTGTAATTCTTTAAATAATTAGTTTTAATCAATTAAATTTTATTAACTATAATTAAATTTCTGTATTGTCATCCAGAATAATAATTTATATAAAATTTCAGCGCAATTGAGCACTTTAAAATGTATTTTATTAACGATTGAAAATTCCTCCAAGATAAATAAATAAATAAAGAGTGCAAGCTAATAGTAGGGAATTGAAAAATACCTCTAAATAATGTACAATTAATAAAAATCAATACTTTAAATATCTAATATTTTGACCTCTATCCCTTAACTCAGCATGCATTAACAAGATAATTGTATTGATTCAAATATTTCCCAATGTGTGGCATCCTGAATCATATTGTTAGAATTCGTTTGGCACACCATAACTGAAAGGTGGCCAACCCTTGTTCTACATTCTTTTTAGCAGATAATAATATTCGTTTTACTACTGTTAAACACCCAATGTTACATTTAACCACTTAATTGGAAATTTACTCTATTATCCAATAACTATCTTAGAAGAATAGGACAGGAATTCCATTTTAAAATAAGATCGATATACAATGGTTCCTGCATTGATCAATGATTCGAGGCGAATTGAGAGGATTATTTTGAACCGTTTCTCCTCCAAAAGCATTTGGAATCCAATTTAGAGGCGTTAGCGTGGCAGAGAATAGTTTCTTTTGCTTCAGGAAAACAAGCCTTTTCCTATGGTTCACCGTTTCTAACGTTTGAGAATCAGTTTTCTCATCCTCTTTGTTAAGTTTATTTTTATTTTTTTAAAGAAAAGAAAGCATGAAGTTTGATCTAAGGCTTAGATGAAGGGATTTTCTAAAGGTATTTGTTGCATCTTTAGTTTATTCGATGTACCGGATTGAGTGGGACTCCGCTGAAGTTTCAGAGACCTTTGGGAATATTTGTTCACGGTGATTCCTGGAGGGGTAATATTTATAGTAGTCCTTATTGCATAAGCTGTTTACGTTTACAGGACTTATGAAAGGTATAGCAGCTTATAGGTGCTTCTTTTTATTTCCTAATGCGCTGATCTGGTCTGTTTTACAATGTTTCCATTTTATTTATTAAAGGTACTTCTATTTCGAAACGATTCGAATCGCGTTTGAATAATTTAACTTTTTCTTTGTATCCACACATGTTCGGAAATTTGGTTTTAAAAAAGCGCATGAATGATTATTTTTATATTTACCGTCACTCAAAATTTACAATAGTCATTCATAATAATTTTGAGAATAATACTACAAGAAATAGTATTTAACCCTCTGACCCGGAACATTAATTTTTTTGCCGCTTTTAGATACATCCGTCTGACAGACGGGCACGCAAACTTTTTAAAATTTTATTACCTTAAGGACTGTTTTAAATGTCTTTATCGCTCATGAAATTGAGCAGTATTTTTAATGTTTAAGTCTTTATGAGGCACACTATAATAATATATACAAGAATTGTGAATGGCATGAGAACTGATTAGAAATTATTTATATTCCTGTAAAAATAATTAAAAAATATTAATACCAAGAACGAAAAAACTACAGGAATATCCGTACGATAGACGGTGATAGATAAAAAAAAATTGTACACATAGTGAGCTGAAAAAAATCGCCAAGTACCACCACGTGATCCTCTCACGGGGTAGAGTCCAACTGAAGGTGTCAGGGTAGCCCACCCCAAAAATCACACCGCACCGTTACCTACAGGCATCAAAGCAACTCATCCCCGTCTGAGAGATAGATGTTCCGGTCAGTGGGTTAAACGCAATTTCTTGGCAAAAAAATGAAAGAAGAATGATGCATTTTCCATACATTCTCCTTTTATTAACCCTACGTTATGTGCGCTTCAAAATGTTCAATCCATAGGCGCGTGGCATTTCTCAGATGCATCAACTCTTACTTACATCTGAAGATGATTTAATCATTTTATTGGTGATATTTGACATTAAAGTATAATGTTATATCTAAAATATTGATATAGGTGCAGCCTCTCAAGCTGTGTTTTCAAATGACGTCTACGTGCTGGATCCCTCAGACGCACATATGAATTCCCTGGAGTAAGACCATCTTAAATAAAACTGAAAACTGCACTACGTGTTATAGAAGACGTTGGAAATTAACGAAACATTGGAAATACATTAAAAATCACGTTTTTAGGCGTGCGGCATCTATCAGATTCAAGGAAGTGCGTTCCCATCCACACCGTGTGAACTCAACATTAAAATTATTTTTACTACGCATCTTAGAGATTCACGATTCTAATGGAGGGCCAAGACATTTCTATAATAATAATACCGGATGTTTCTAAATGAACATCGGAATTTCAACGTTTTATAGTATTCTTGCATATAACTTACATGTACAATTCATACATTGTGAAAATAAAATAGTAACTGAAACAGTTTTACCTACAAGCTTGCAAATGTTCAATGTGAGCCCCATTTGTCACACGGCACATATCAAGTTGGTAGGAGAGTTCATCCCAAACTTTTTTTCTGTGTGTCTGAGGTAATTCTTGCAACAGCTGCTTCAATCATGTGTCGCAGGGTGTCAGATCGGTTGAACGGGAAGGTCATACCAAACAAGCTTTATCGTGAGGCTCTCTGCTGAGAATACATAGGTCGATTACAGTGATGCTCAGCCAATCGCGTGCTGAAAGATGCCTTTGAGGTGGTGCACCATTTTGCTGTAAAATGAAGTCATCTGGATCACTTTATTTCAATTGAGGAAATAGCCATAGTTGTAGAGTATCAAGTTAGGCAGAACGAGTTACAGTTGGTTCTCCGAAAACAAAAGGCCCATATACTTTCCCCCGAGATATGACACACACAAAAAAAACCATTCAATTTAGGTGATTCTAGCACCTCGTGAGGATTTTCTAAGCTCCAGGTGAGCGCATTATGAATGTTCACATGTCCACTGAGATGTTCTCCGGGACGCTCGTTGCACAGTTATAGCAGATTCTGTTTTTGCAAAAACTAGGGAACACAAAACGCTTTCACTCGTCGCTATTTTTCTACTAACGCGCTGATCGGAAGGGCAGTGAAGGGGGATTGATATACGTTTCACGCGTATGCGCACACATGCCAGCAAATAAAGCTGTTTTAGTTGGTCTTTCATTCTGTGTATGAGTTATACTAATAAGTCAAATGTAATAAATACTATAAAGTGTTAAAAATCCGATATTCATTTATAAACACCCTATACTTTACCTATATACAGCAAATACTTCTGAACCTAGAACTAGGATTTTTGAAATATATAGTTCAGAAGCAGATTTATTTTTATTTTAATATATCAGAATAGAATATTTTCACAAAAAGCACTGATTATTATTATTTAAGTTGGTAGTAACATTTCAATAATGTGAAGTTTTCAAAAGTCATTTTAGAAAAATCTTAGCCATATGCAGGCAAAATATTTTTATTACGAAACCACTTTTCATAAAAAGAGAATGTTTTGAAAATATGTCATTTTTGTTTCTTTTTTTTTGTTAAATAATTGCATTTAAATAGCCTTCAATTGTAATAATATTCTTAAAACAATTTTATACTTGTATTCTAACTCAAGTGACACTAAATACGTAAAAAATATTTAATAAAAAGCGTTTTTAAAAATAAATGTACCAAACGTTGCCAGATATCTAAAATAAACTGTATTAGTTAGCAAAAAAAAAAAAAAAATAAACAAGAAAAATTGAAACTTACATATAAGCATCATACTTGGAATAATTTTTTTTCGGTATCAGTTGTTTTTCAGTAAAATTATTTAAAGAAAAATCCATTCATTATGATATGCATGTCAAATGAAATTTTTATAAAAAAATATGCAAATACAATATATAAGTGAGTTTTTATTGTATAGTATCAAGATAATTTGTTATTTTAAGGTGCATTTATTAATGAAGTAATTTTCTTCTTCTTCTATAGAGTAAAATAGCAACTGTATGAAATTTAGTTCCTTTTATTACTTCATTTAGAGATTTTAATGAACAATAAATATGAGGGGTGTTTAAATGAAAGTGATTTAAGTTGTGTATCAGTGAAATGTTAGGGTCAGAAGTGACAGAGATACATAGACAGAAAGAACAATATTTAATGAGTGAAATATATACAAAGTTTGTTAAAATAAATCTCCCATGGCGTTTAGGCATGAGTCTCATTGCTTAGAAAGATTACGAATTCCGTCCGCACAGAACGTCTAGGGCATCCCTCTTTTTACAGACAAATGATTTGACACTCACCTTGACGACCTTGCATTGTCGTGCAGAATGATGACACGTGACTACAGCATGCCTAGGTGTTTGTTTCTGATAGCCTTATGCAGCCTATAAAGTGTCTGGGTGTACCGGTAGGCATTCACGGAGAGGCCCGGCTCCTTAAACTTTAGTAACAGGGGTACCTGCATGTCGAAAAATAATTCTAAAAATGTCCACTGACCCCACTTTCTGCGATATTTATCCACCAGCTTAAACCCTTTTAGTGTTAAAAACTTTCTTACAGCTTGCTGATTGCTTTTGGACGCAAGTGGACTCATATCAGCTGTTTTTAAATGAATGCCACGTCCTCACGAATGCAGTTGTACTAATCTGATGGGTACACGAGTTTATATTACATACACCTTCACTATTGCGTTCATTTCACTAAAGTCATTGAAAATTGTTCTCATGCGAGGATTTGAATAACTTTCATTTTAACACGCTTTATATATAGACCGTAAAAATAAGTTTATTAGCCATTATGTTCCTGCGTGATATTCTTTTATCTTACATCAACTATAGTATCAACTTTTATTTTAAATTGAAACTAAATATAAAAAAGTATTATGCAAAAATTTTACAATTTATATCAAAGGATAGTATTTTAAACTTTTATGAAAATTTTAATTTTTTTCGTTTAAAAATTTCGTTTTTGTCCAGCCACATATTAAAATGTAAGTATATATAAAACATAATTAAAACGCACAGATTAAAGATCCATAAAGAAATTTGGCATATGAAACTTGTGAAAAGAGGGTTGTTTGCGTAGGGTTTTAAAATAATCCATTATTGATACTTATTTGAAATTTTTATGCAAGTATTTTAAACTTTTAATTACTAAGTATATTTTATTTTGTATTAAACACCAGGTTTTTCTTTTTGCAACGAAAAAAATTGACAATTTATCTACCGAAATCATCAAAACAAATTTAGAGTTAAAGGGTTAAACTTGATCAATTCGTATCATAAATACCGAGATATATACAAATCCAAATACAATTTAACATAATAAGCAATACAGTAAACAACTACCCAAATATATATGGGTATATCCTTTACAAGAGTTAAAGCATATTTGCACCATAGAGTTAAATGCTGCCGTGTTGCTACGTTTCCTAAAGTATACTCACGAGCTACGATCAATAGCCCCAATTCATCTTCCCAAATATCATGCTTCCCTAACAGAAGCCCTTCTCTGAATAAAGTAGCAACGGCCAGTGCTTTATGTGCTGAAGCGTCTCACATGGGCGTGTTGATATCCTTCCAAATCCACCACAATCCAGCCTTCCAGGAGTTAATAAGCGATTCTAAGCCCACAGTTTCACTGCTCAAATTACAGCTCGAACTGATATATCATCAAACGGTGCATTAACCTTTCCTCTGCAGGTTAACCACTAGGGAAATTCACGAGATATCCCACAAATGTGTTTCGGTGCGTTAATTACTGAAGGTGAGCGCTAGATAGCATCACACACCAAAGTGAACCACTGCATTTAAGGTAGCCTTGTAGAAGGTTAATTAGGGGAAGGGTTTATCTTTGCGAACTGGATATGTATCAAATGATTTCAACACTGAATATGTTTCAGCAAGACGGAATGTTAGAAAGTTTATCTGAAATAATAAGATATTGTCTAGTGAGCCTTATTTTTAGCACCTAGTTGTGACAGTTAAATCTTCTCATTTCCATTCACTTAGATTTTTTTTTTAATTTCAGATATTGTAATTTTTTTTATTTACATCGCTAATTAAATTTATTTAAAGTATTCGAACACAATCGGAGTATTTAAAAACACATTTAAGCATTCTAAATGTTTTATCAAGGAATCAATACCCTTGAATACTAATATTTGACTATAAATATTTTTAAAAAAGTATCTAAATTTTACAAAATTCGCAACCACAAGTGAAATTTCAGCAATATTTCTGAAAAACTTCAAAGTAATTAGAGGAAAAAGTAATAAACTTACATCAGTAAAAGTATTACTAAAATAAAGCAAATGCATTTATCTAGAGAATGTACTAAACTTTTAATGTTTTTATTAAAGTTACAAAATTTTAGAGCTGATTGAATAAGCATTATAAGGAATTTGGCATATTATTATTTAAATAACAGGCTATAACTCAAAAAATATTCATACAATAAGAAATATTTTAGTACATCCTGTAGAAAATAATATAAATATCAAGCTCAAAAAGTTTTATAGAAGCATAGTTATAACATTTTGAGTTATCAGACTCGCCATGATGGATTTCGAGCAATTTAAACATCGAGCAAGTGTCCACTTCGGGTAGATCAAAGACTTTCTTTCGGTTTTTCTGATTTTATGAAATTGACTGTAACTTGGTTTCTAAGTAACATAGAAATAAAATAAAATTTGTTTTGTAGACCAAAATATCCTTCTATTCTATAAAATAAAAAATATACATATGTTCTAACTGACTTTGGTCATTTTCAGCACGTTCGAATACCTTAAAGCAACGGTGCTCAAACCAAATGACCTTGCGGGCCACTTTAGAAAACATTATAATCCCGATATAAAAATATGTATCTTTATATTACATTTGGACCCATTACAAACATTTATCGCTGTGCTAATATAAAGCGGAATGAATTATTTTTTGGTTTTCACGCATTATTTTTCATGTATACAAAGATCGATAATTTAATAATAATAATAATGCAATGATCAAATATGCTAAGCTCTAGTAATAAGTAGCGCGAGAAAGTTACATAAATCAAGCGTGATGATGCAAAGGGTCACTGCAATGCAATGCTGATCACTTCTAAGTATGTATAAAAAAAGAAGCAACATAATAAAATAGAAACATTCATGAGATACATTTGTAACAAAACGCCACACTAAAAACAAAAACATTGCACAAAATAATCATATTTTTAAGGATGTAGTGAATTTTACAGGCCACACATTTAACCAAGACAGGCCGCGTGCGGACACCGAGTAGCGGGTTGGTCACCCCACTTCTAATTAACCCTTTAAGTGCCGTCGGCGTATATATCCGTCTTGCTCATCCGGTGAAATATATGTCTTGGACGCATATATGCGTCCTTCCGAAATACGATTCTTTTCTTTGCACTACTATCAGTAAAACTATTCCTAAGGCTTTGGAATTCAACAAAATGTCCTTGACAGTGTTTGCGAAGGATTTACTTAGATCATTATAAAATTTGTTTATTTCTGCATTTGCTTCCTTTCCCCCCTCACAAATACACCGCATACGCGTACCTATGTGAAAAACGATAGCACCGAGGAGAGAATCGCGTAAATTTTATAATACAGTTAAGGGGTTAAAAAATAGAAATTTATTGTTCCAACATGGAGTAAGGTTCGAAAACATTTTATTTTGTTATAAAAAATAATATCTTAAGATTCACCGATAATTGATTCTGGGTTCAAAAGCTCCATTTTTATAAAAAAAAACTAGTATGCTATCATCATCATCTAGATACTTTTGTTCTTTTAAAATCCGTCATTTATCAGCAGTAATGTTTATAATATAACATACACACAAACATATAACCGTGTTTATTCGAATCTAATTAGTTTATTCGAACTAAAAATCTTCGAGTCATCATTTCTAATGCACCGCCCAAGTACTCAACATGTTTTTGTGAAAAAATAAAAAGTACCGTAAAAGGATTTATCGATATCCAATATGTACAAAAGTAAACAAATTCTTAATGAGAACTGATATTTAATTCATTTTTCTTGTACTAAATATTTTTAAAAACGTACATGAAACTTTAATTACTCTAACTGTCAGTAGCTTGTTCAGTTTGTCCCAACTAACGAATTTTTCAATCTTCGGTTCTAAGCCCCACCTAATTTTCAGCAAATATAACACTCACACAAACATATGTATACACTGATGGGAAAAAATCATATCACCAAGACGAAGTTGTTGTAGAGTAGTGACATTTTGGCAATACGTTTGTCCAGGCAATATATTTGGTTGATTTCAGTTTCAAAGTTCACTGATTAATGTAAGAACGAGAAAAGCTGTTTCAATATGAAATGATGGTACAATTATAACTGGTGTAGCTGTCGGAGAAAAATGATATACTTAGAAATTGGATCAAATCCCTAAGGGATGTGATCAATTCACGGGAAATGATAAATTAACGTCTGTTCAAGGTTATTTCCCTGATGAAAGTAAGATATTTGAACAAATCTGTGATCTGTTTCAGTGAAATGATGAAATAATATTGTCAAAATGTAAAAGTGTTTATTTTAAAAATATGGAGCATTTTATTTAACGTAAAAATAAGTAATGCAACAATAGTCAAGGAAATGCAAATTATTTACCAGAAACTAGTTAACAAATAAAATTAGAAAATTAGGCTGGTATTTTTTTTTTATCTCTACCATCTTTCCTCTCTGTTGCTGGAAATTTGTGGGAGTTATTTCGAGGAAAGCGACACGTCGGTGTTCTGTAGAGCACGTTGAGTTATAACAGCGATATCAGAATGCATGTCAGCCTGTTTGAAAACACCACCTGACGTTCTGGTTTGTAGTCAGGGTGAGTGGAATAGCCATGACTGATTGATTGATTAATTGAGTATAAACGTCGCACTGTTCAGCTGCACGAGGGCTTTTGGCGACGGACCACGTAATTTTGAAAAATGGTCAAGTGACGTGGACGACACCTGAGCTGTCACCCCCTCTTCTAACTACCAGACCACACCAACGGGAGGACGTTTTAGCTCTCGGCAGATTTAACGTGCATCGCTGTCCTACACGGCGAGTCTTTAGTAGTACTGGGCTCGAACTCGTGACAAGGCAAGAAACTCTCCGATACCTTTACCACTCGGCTACCGTGGCCTCAAAAATAGCCATGACAGTGCTCCTGCTGTTATAGGAATTACACTCAAAATTCTGGATCCTAATTGCTAATACTTATTGTTTTAGAAAGCTTAACTTTCAACCAATAACGATATAGTACTCAAAACATTAAAATGCGTATATATATATATATATATATATATATATATATATATATATATATATATATATATATATATATATATATATATATATATATATATATATATATATATATATATATATATATATATATATATAAATTACTTCAAAAATATATTATATTTAAATATTAATGCAAAATAGTACTTACGTCTAACAAAATATGTTTCCATATTGTTTACTTTTAAGTAAAACTATTTTTTTCCCTATTTACCTCACAAATTTTTTTTAACTATAAAATTATACGTTATGAATAAATAAACATAGGTTTGAATTTATTACCTAATTCGTTCACATCCCTTATAATTGCTTCACATTTTTATACGTTTATAAATTCTTTGAATATGTATTTATATTAATTTATGAATTTTTTTATGTTAAATTTTAGAGCGTATACCAATTTACAGTTCTCGTTATGGCTTAATCTAAATTAAAAATTAATTCCTAAGTTTTAAAATAGTTTAAATTCAAAAATACCAGTTTGTAAGATTCACTGTTTGAGCATTAAAATAGCAACTACGCGACTTTATACAAACAAAATAATGCAACCTCTTTAGGGAAAATGGTGGGATTTCGCAAGTTAAAATTAATGAGCTCACTAAGTTGCTAGAAATAATTTGAAACCAAGCAATTTAAAAATATTATTTGAGAAATGTCTAAGGTCACGTCTTATTAAAATTTAAATTCACGTAACAGCTAAAAATATCACTGGCAGTAAATATGTTTAAGAAAAAATACTTCACAGCAGTGTAATTTGAAACATCATTCCCCTGTCGGCAAAATTCAGTTGATTATTAAAGCAGAGAGTATAGTTCACTTCAGTTCTTTACAAATTTGTGTAAACAATTTTTGAAATAAATATAAGTTTGCTGCAAGGATTAGAATTTGGAAAATAAAATAAAATAACAGCAAGCTCTCAAAATGAAGGAATTATAGATTACGATAGAACCACATAACTGTCAAAAATGTTTGTTATTGTTGATTTCAGTTGAGTCAGAAACATTTTGGAGTCAATAATATTATTCTATGTGTCTTGATTATTCTACAGTGTCTTGAATCAGATGATTAAAATATATTTTGTATAATTTTCAATATTTAAAATATTTAAAATTATGTAGCAAAGTATTAATACTACTTTATTACGTAGAATTATTAAATTTCTTGAAATGACTGCCAAGTGCAATGTGCCTTAAAATCAATTATTCATATTTACGTAGTTCGTTGCCAATATTATTCATGTTACTTCAACGTGTGACGCTAAAAATAAAAGAAGATTTAAAAGAAGATGCCCTAAATTCTTAATTAAGAAAATTAGTGGAACTGTTACTAACAGCCTCAACTGTTCATGAAGATAGCTTGTAAAGAAACTTGCGAGAAAGTATAACATTAACCATAAAAAATGCAAAAATATTTAATAAAAACTAGAGAGAAGATAAGGGACTTCCTATTCGTCTAACGATGGACCAAGCCCCATTGTACAAATTATACCACTGTTCATACACATTGCTCAAATATTAAAAAATGTATT
Source organism: Trichonephila clavipes (assembly GCA_019973935.1). NCBI lineage: Eukaryota > Metazoa > Arthropoda > Arachnida > Araneae > Nephilidae > Trichonephila > Trichonephila clavipes. Next base: position 133,076 of record BMAU01021051.1, on the reverse strand, counting down.
TTACATTTATATCATGTAGTTAAATTTTTCACAATCATTTTATAAGTAGAAAGAAATGAATTCCAAGTCTTCATCTCCGCATTTGGATGTATACTGCAAATTGAGTGCCTTTTCAAAAACAATGTTCCTCATCACAATTTCCTATAAATTGCACTGAATTTTTATTCTGCATGTGCGTGTGCTCCTTGACAGAGCCAAATACAATTGTCCATGAGTAAATATTGTTTCCTTTTATGTTACATATAAACTGAATTTTTCAAGTGAGCGAGTGAATATTAACGTCGCATTGTTCAGATACACGAGGGCTTTTGGCGACGGAGCACGTAATTTTGAACCATGGTTAAGTGACGCGGATGACACCTGAGCTGGCACCCCTCTCTCCTAACTACCACACCAACGGGAGGACGTTTCAGCTCTCGACAGATTTAATGTGCATCGCTGAACTACACGGCGGATCTTTAGTGATACTGGGCTCGAACTCATGACATTCCTGCCATGATCCGATACCTTGAACACTGGGCTACCGCAGCCCACTGAAATTTTCAAAACTCTTCCCTGTGATTTATTAATATTCATGGCAAATTCCAATCGGTATGCGTGCATTTCAGTACGAATGAGTTTCCTTAAGTGTCCACCAGTATAAATACAATTTCTCCTTTCTTATCTTCTGATAAAATTTCTCACTGCAGTATATTCTTCTGAATATTTTTCAATGCATATCTTGTGCTAATACGCAGTCCATAAGCAATGCTTAAATTTATTAAGAGCATTATGATACAGCCTAATTTCAAACTCAGTTTAGCAGATGGCATTCTCGATAGAGGTAGAAATGATGTATATTGAGGTGGATACTGTAGCATAGAAAACATGAATTACTACCTTTTTTATTATTGTTCTCGTGTGGGATATGAATAAATAAATTTATTACATCATCACGGAAATTTCTTTTTATACGTAGAGTTATATTTAATTTAACATACCGAAAAATCTGGCCATAACGCGCACTTTTAACGCAGAAAAAAAAGATCGAAAGTCATGGGTTCGCATATAAAAATAAGAGCTTTAAAAAAGTTAAGAAAATAGTCAAAAATTCTATGTATATAAACTTCTACATTTATCAAAATACACTCAGGAACATTGAAAATATTGACCCAAGAAGGAAGCTAAATACAATCGCGAAACTTTGCAAATAAATACAGCGTAATGTGATATGCAAATGATCTAAGTTTTGTACCAATACGCATGCTCATACACGCCGAGGTGGCGCTACAATCAGGAAAAGGTTGCTATATAAGCCAGCGCAAATTCGATGATTCATAAACGTGACGATTACCCACCGATTCTAGGAAGACTTTGGTAAGCGAAACATGCCAGGTAAACGTGCTAGAAGACATTTCTCACAGTTAAGCGAGTTTGCGAGAGGCCTGATCATCGGGATGAAAACTGCAGGCTGGTCGACACAACGTGTTGCTGACTAGGTGGATCGTTCGCAGTGTGCCGTTAGAATTTGTTGGGAGCATTGAACACGAGAAGGTACCCACGTGCTGAAAACCGGGTCTGGAGCGACCAGGAAAACCACGAGGAGAGAGGATCGAAGGATCGTGCGGCAAGCACTTGTGGACCCCACAGTGACTCGTTCAACGATACGAGCAGACATAGGCGTAGAAATTGCTCCACAAACAATTTCCATACTCCTTGCAGAAGCAAATCTTAAATCCAAACGCCCTTTCCGTGCACTCCCTTTAACACCGGAACGTCGGCAACTGCGTCTACAGTGGCGCCAAGCCAGATCAATGTGGAATTCCAAGATTGGCAAAAGGCTGTGTTTAGTGATGAATCCCGGTTTGTTTGGGGGACAGATGATAACCGTTAACGGGTGTGGAGGCACCCTGGTGAGCGGTACTGTTCCCCCCACACTGTTCTACGTCACACTACCCGCACAGCTGGTGTAATGGTCTAGGGGGCCTATGATAGCCGGTGCACTTTAATTGTGATGCGGGGAACTTTAACGGGCCAACATTACGTTGATGATATTCTTCGACCCCATGTAAGACCTTTCCTAAATGGTCTCCCAGGGGCAATTTTCCAGCAAGATAATGCTCGTCCGCATACAGCGAGAGTTGCTCAAGACTTCCTACGTCATTTTCAGACTCTTCCATGGCCGGTTCGCTCCCCCGATTTGCCCCCTGTAGAGCACGTGTAGGATCAGCTAAAAAGGCTGATGCCATCGTTTCATTCTGTACATGATTTAGAGTTGGATGTTCAAGATTTGTCGGCTCATCTGCCTCAGGACAACATAAGGTGTCTAATCAACTTAATGCCGGACCGTGTTGCGGCATGTATTGCAGCTGGAGGTGGTCCAAAGCGCTATTGAAGTTGCCCAGTATTTGTGTCGTTGCACACCCTGTATTCGTTTAGTTGTCTTGTTTTTGAGATCAAGGGAATCTCTCATCTGTGTCATTATGTGTATTAATTTTCATTTCAATACGATGCTCTCTTCTTGGGTCGCTATTTTCAATGTTCCTGAGTGTATTAATTCTTAAAAAGAAATGACATTACTTATGAACTTAAAGGGTAGCATAAGTAAAAGCGTGTCTGGATTTATTCGAATCTAAACCGTCATTTCTTCTGAGACGCACACCAAATTATCAACACGTTTTAGTGAAAAAAAGAAAATAGTCTATGAATAACCAATATATACGATTACTTTAAAAAAAAAACAAATATGAACCAATAAGTAGCGAATAATTAAATTAAAACACTTACTTAAATAATTAATTTTAAATATAATATGCACTGTAATTGCTGCAACCGTCAGTATCCTGTTCAATGTCCCCATCCAACGAATTTTTCCTCCTTCGATTCCAAGTCGCGAACGATTTTCAGTAGCATTAATATTGAGAAAGAAGCCCAGTGTCTGAGTGGTTAGAGCATCACGTTTCCATGCCACAGGTCCGAGGTTCTAACCCTGGGCTAATCAAGGTTGACTCAACCTTTCATCCCTCTCAGTTGGTTCATAAATAAGTACCAAGCTTGATTGATACTTAAAATTGAGGTTTCGCTTCAGACTGATCACCTGACCGGAACGTCTGCTCATACACATCAGGGCCCAAGGTCGCGTATACTGAGTTGGGCACAGTATGTCTTAGCCCTCATGGGCTGTCATGCCACTGAGTTAAGTTAACATTGGGGAAAAAGTGTGGCTTAGATTAGAATAAATACGATACTTTTCTCTTTTTTTCTAAAACTTGGAATAATATCTCAAATAAATGACTTCAAAATATAAGAGCATTGCGCACGTATATTTCAGGTTCCTTCATAAAAAAAAGGAGGGTACGTGTCATTCGGCGAATGTACTTAAAAATTAAAAACTACAGCTTGAAAGTATAGATACGCGTTATAAAGTGGTGCGCGTTATACACCGGATTTCACTGTATATGTCAATTCTTCCAATTTTATCTCTCGTAATCCATCAACGGAAATTTAAAACATAATTTTGTGCGAACTTTAATACGAGCAGTATTTGTTACTAGATCTAAATGAAAGAACATTGTCTTCCGAAACAATTACAAACATTAAGATTTAATGTTCTATTTAAAACATTCCGAGAAATGTTCCCTTTCGATTGAATCAGTCCGAAAGCATCCGAGCAAACCAATCGGAACTAAATTCCAACCGTTCTCTCCTGAAACCTTTAACATCCATCGCCATTCCAGCTCTTCTTTCGAATTCCACAACTCGTGGGCACATTTGAGTGATAGATCGAAAGGCTTTAGACAACTATTCACTGTCTGGGCCACTTAAAATTGATTCAGTAGTTGTAAGTGATTTCGAAGTTTGGCCGAACTGAGATCATCTATCAAGTGCTGAAACGATTAGCAGTCCAATCGAGGTGCAAGGCCATTTGCTATAAACTTTAGGTTACAACCACTGCCAAAAGGAACGACAAACCAAGGTTGCTGTGTATCAGAAATCGTTTCGTGAAAGACTGAGCAGTGGGGATCGTTTATCTTTGCTGATTAAGCTTGTGGGTGAAGATGTGGTGGTTTTCTTAAGACGGAGTGCTTGACAGGATTCTAAGAAGTGCCTTAAGTTGGTTATGTATGGTTTGATTGTTCAATGGACAGTATGAATTTAATTTATTTGTTCAATAATACATCAGCTAAGTTTTTTCCTATAGCAAATTGATTTTTTTTTTTACTTAAATGGGGTAATATGTGAATAACAAAAAGTAATCACACTTAAATTTTCTGAAAGTATATTAATTAATTATGCTTTCCAAAGTAATTTTATGTGCTATTTAAAAATTATTATTCAGTAAACAAATAATTCTATGAATGAGCAATTAATAATTCAATCATATCTTGCTTTGTTCACATAAGAAATAAGAGTGAATTATTTGCTTCAATAAGGCATTTCAAAATTCACATTCAGTAATATATTTGAAAATATTTGAGCTTATATATATGAAATCCCTTGCTGTTATTTTTAGACATATAAATACTACAACTTGTCATTTATAGACTCTAGAAGTCAGATATAAGTGTACCCTAAAAAAGGCAGAAGTATCTATTTCTCTCTATATATAAATTGAAGTTTGTATACATGACCTCGCTTCATTCCAACACCATTCAAACGATCACTATCAAAATTAACTTGTATATGTATTTTTTTTTTTGAGGAAAAGGGGTTCTTTTTTGCAATTTTCTTTGTTGCAGCTCCGCACCAGGTGCTGCTACATCATCTCAAAAGTTCAATCAATCCCCAAATTGCCAACAGGGTCACCAAAAATGATGTCAGTTTGATTCTATCACCAACAGTTCACTCAATGTTTCCATACACAAAATTTGTAACTATGTGTTATTTTTACTCCGTAGAGATCAGCTTAGGAAGGCGTTTTCAAAAATCGACCCACAAGCGAATTACAGACTTAAAATTTAAAAAAAATGGGTTTTTTTGTTCAGCTGAGATATACAAAACACTTTTTTTTGTTTGTTTGATTTGCAATTCCCGTAAAAATTAACTCATTCAAAACTTATTTATCCTTCAATAGACATTGCTTACTTTTTCAAGTCACTCGTGCAAAGAACGGGTATACTATCAGCTTATATATATAACAAGAATTTAAAGAAATTATTTTAAAATATCTGACAAATCAAGAAAATGTGACGAAAAATTAATCATTCTTTTTCAAACAATGGTAACTATTTTGTTAACAGATAATACCAATGTTATGGCAAAATTTATTTATAGATTAGAGAAAAATTGTACGGCAGATTGGTAATTCTAAATTAATTTGTCCGTTCAAAACGTAATTACTAAATTTTAAATGCACAACCCAGATAATTATTGGTGAATAATATAGCAGTTATATCAGATAATTATTAGTTTAAAAGCTTCTTTTTTATTAAGTGTTAGGATTTATTTCAGGAATATATTAAACCTGTGAATGTATTGTCGAATTAGTATCGCTAGGAGATATAGATGCTAGACCTGTTTGTTTCGCTATAATGCGTGTTGTACTAATATCGTTACTAGATAAGCGTAAAATATAAATGCAGTTTCAATAAAAACATGTTACAAGAAGTTCAAAAAGCAAAATTACAAAACAGCTCATTGATTTTTAAAACACCAGTAGTTATTTCATTTTTAAACGTATTTGGCAGAATAACTATACTATAGAATACAGTTTTGAAAGTAATGTTATTAAGTAAATTATTGTAAGAAGGAATACATGATATATATAATTTTGTTTAAACAATTATATTTGTTACAAAAATATCTCTATACAACTAGTTAAAGAATATTTTACACATTTAATATATTTTATATACACTTTTAAACAAAAAAATCTTTGAAGAATATCCTGAGAAGGTATTTTCATATGAAGAAATTATTGTTATCATAATTTTATGTCATGATTTTTTACATGAATAAATTTCAATTCTCCCAAACCTCAATTATTACATATTTTCAGCTTGAGTATAACACTATATGCAAAAAATATTTAATATCAGAAATTAGAAACAAAATGAGAGTAAGAACTCCTTATCTAACTTATTGCAATTTCTTCATGAGAAAAGCTAATTATTTGAGTATCATGATCCTCCAGAAATTTCTTTATTGGTTTATCTTATCTCTTACCTAATTTGCTTCAAGACTATATTAGTGCAAAGATAAAATTATGATATTATCATCATTAGAAAATGTAGTTCTGGGATTAAGAAAAAGAATCGAGAGAATGATTTCGTTGATAAAACTCAATTTTAGAATTATTTTTCAAAATTTTTTAATGTCATCCATTACTAATTAAAAGATTAGATTGTTCAATATAAATTAATTTTGAATTAGACTTTTTTTTATCTTTCTGATGATCTATTGATAAAATAAATTTATGTTGCAATAATAAAGTATTTTATTTTAAGAAGTAGCATATAAAATATTTAATGTTTGTTAAGAAGCTGGATTGCTTCCTTAATTAACCAGTTATTTGAAATTATATGTTCTGATTCCATAAATTAATATCAAATATTTCAGTATAATACTGCTTTAAAATATTATATTGTAATGGATCTATCTGCGAACCTGTATTTAATCCTCTTGGGGTAAATTCATTTCTTTTTAACTGTTGTTCTATTAAAAAACTTCCTCCCGACGAAGACATGATTTATGCAAATGAGTGGTTCTATTTAAGCATCTATTTTTAGATACGCGAAGTTAGTTGAGAGCTAGTCGAGAATTAGTTGACGAGAAGTTTCTGGATGATCAATTACTGCTAATTGGTGATCAAGTTATAAGATACAGTTTAATAATAACGACAGGAGATCGATCAACGAATAGCAGAATTACTGTGAATTAGACCGTAGAAGTCCAAAGTGATAGAAGAGTATGTAAATTAGATTATTCCCAAATATTAAGTATCCTTTTTTGTCGTGTGAGTGCTCTTATAATTAGTAGTGTTGTTCATTTCCTATCCTGAGTCGTTTGATTTAAGTTAGTGAAAAAATAAATTTGAATATGAACTAGTTATGACTGATCTTTACTCGAACTCCTCAACGAGGCTATTGCAAAACAATATGTAACATTTTTCTAATGTATACGGTGTCTATTATTCAAATTACTCTTCCTTTTGAAGCCACAAAATCTTATAAATAATTACTTCAATAAAGGTATGATGATATTACACTATCTTAAAATATATTTCTTACGCGCTACGCAATCATATCTCCACCTGTGTATATATTTGCGTATTTCTATTTCCCCGAAAACCGTTTGTACTTTAAAGCAATTTGACCACGTGAAATGCAGTTATCCCCAAACACTTTTTTATAACAACTTAAAACAATTAGTCAGTTTTTTTTTTTTTCACGAGGGATTTCAAATTGCAAGGCATTCGCCCGTGAGTGATGCCCTATTCCTACGTTTTCCTTGTGACCTAAAGGTGTGGGAGTAAATGAAGAATCAGGCTTTGCCATAATCTTAATATCTTTTTATAACAATATACAATAAGTATATTAATATTTTAACTTAGTGGATCTGAGGTGAAGAAACACATAATACGTAATGCCAAATAAGTGCGACCCTGACCACTATATTTAACTATACCGCTTTATCCTAATCTCAGTATATACACAATTCCTAGTAGTTAATAGAACAGTCCTAACTCTTTATCCCAGGTAGCAGTAACTATTTCGAATCCTCAATGCCATTTCTTTATCTCGCGTGGAATGGTGTCCACCTTGACTTGAACGCACTGGCACGGATAGCTGGACACTTGAATATCGGATCACTTCTCACTTTTAACTTAAACACTCTTAACCACAGACTAGCATAATCACCTCCCAAAGGTCACTCCGCTTACGCTAAACTTCTGCTATTTAAAAGGTTCTTAATTTCCATTATTACGATTCGTTTCTGGATTTGGTTGGAAAGAGTTTGCCTTTTTGGCCCCAAAGAACCCAAGAGGAGTTTTTAGTAAAAAGCGCGATGAGCCCGTCACAAAATTTATGTTCAGCTTGATTTTTTTTAAGTTCAGTGTGTTCATGGCAGTTTGACACGCAATACGTTACTCAAACAAGAATGAATAACAAGCTGAACTAAAAAGAGGGATGAGGAATAACGTGCCACTACCACCGAATGGATAAAGGTTGACTAGATTCCCTACCTTTTCCTTCACACCAAGCCTAACTGCTAGGGCAGGGCTGGCGAACTTTTATGAATCAACGTGTCATTTTTTCTAAAGAAGTGTTTCATGAGGTATAGACATGCCGTCAAATAATTTTGACTTGTGATTATAGGGAAAATAATAAAACTAAATGCTAACAAAACACACAACTGTTTTTACTACGAAAAAACAATTTTGATGTATAGTTATAAATGTTTTAGTTATAAGTGTAATTTAAATTAAAGTAGCATTAGTGTGACTTCTGTTGTTGCATATTGTGGATGACAAATAACATATATTAAGATTGTAAGATGTTACTTTTGTAGAATATATGCTTAATTCGAGTCATCTGCCAAATGATTTCTAAGCAATTAATTATTTTTGTCGTGGTTCACTTTTTTTGACAAAAAGAGTCAGTGATTTGTTTCAAAGCAAAGTTTTACAGACGATGCTCTGCGTACCACTGTTCCAGAACATAAGCCACACACCATTTGTTACCTTTTCTAACAATGAATTGTTTCTCGTTCCACCAAATTTGAAATTCTCTGTTACACTTGCCATATTGCTCTATCTGTTATTTTGCTGAACTAGCCATGTTAAATACCAACGACCGATCGCACGGGTTTTTTCGTGATACTTCATAGCGAGCTTTGGAAATTTGAAATAAAATGCAAACTATTTTGATCACTGGCGTGCTAAAAATATTGTGTCGCAAGCCCTTAATGGCTCGCGTGTCACTGGCTCGCAATCCCTGGGCGGCTAGGGCATGCGCAGACCAGGAATTTAATTGTCACACATTGTACATAGCTCAACTCGAATCTTAGTTATACGTAAAGAGAGAATATTAGTTATCTTAAAATAAATAACCCTAGTACATCTTTAAAAACAATAGTTTAATCATTTAAATTTGAAAAAAAAATATTCTTAGGGTTTTAAAAGTTTCTTCAATTCAACACTTAACTATAAATATGTCTAAAATACTTATCGCCAAGAGTACAGTTCAAAGAGTTCTTTGCCCTTCTAGTATCTTAAGGAATCTAAAGCTTCTCTCATCTCCCTCTAATTTAAAATATACCTTTGTTGGAAGAGCCCCAGTAACACCTTTAGGCTATCTAAATCGCTTACATGGAAGCTTCTCAAACGGAAGTATATGCTAAGTCAACACATTGCCACTCCAGCGATCAATTTCAACAAAGGCAGTTTGAAAGCATGATTGAGAATTAGTTAGATTTTCCAGTTTCACTAACAGTCTGCGAACCGTTGATGGATAAATAATACTCCACAACTTGCCACCAAATGCATTTATAATTAAGCCGCGACGAAAATGGTTACAGAGTTTCAAAATTTCTCGATGTGATTAATTTTCAGTTATCAATTCAATAATTAAAGAACACTTTAAAGTTGAGTTAGATTCCATGAATATAAGTTGCTTAGTAAATTATCCCTATACATTATCTGATGTTTTGAAAGCTAGAACTGCGTGCTTATATGTTGAATATTTTAATAGTAAACTATATATATATATATATATATATATACAGAGAGAGAGAGAGAGAGAATACCATATGTTTCTGAGCGTGTATCGTTCCTTGTATAAACTAAGAGGGTGTTTTTTTTTTCAAAAATGTACCCGGTACTTGAAACCGTATAAAATCAGAAATGAAAACGAAGAAAAAACAAAACATTTTTTTTAAATGGGCTGTATTTTGGTCACGAATTCTATGCAAATACAGCAAGTCCCCCAAAGAGTGAAAACCAATTCAGTGGTGGATCTAGTTTCCGACCAATTTTGCATCCTATCTGATGGTGAAAGGTTGTCGTAGACAAAACGACATGCTCTGACGTCAGCTGCGTTCTTTCTCCACATTTAAACATTACTCGCTGATTTTCTGTTTCGGCAAACGAACATCCAAAATTATTTATTTTATTTCTCTCGCGCTTTTGTTGATGAGTGTAAACAGAAGTGGAGCACCATTCTATTTAAAAATTATACTCCGTTAAAGTATTATACATCATTAAAATATTATACGCCATATCAGATGCGTTTGACGAAATCGAAACCGCCATCTTATTTATGACGTAAAGCACCGAAGAACCCCTTTGGCTGGAATTTCAAGCAACTTTTATTTGGAACAAGCTTTTAAGCTCACTGGCAAAAAGTTGTTCGAAAGCGGTTGCAATGGCCACTGAGTAAATATTGCATGGAATGGGCGACAAATTGCTCGAAACGTGTACATGTGATTCGCCTTAACTCGTGATACGCAGGCCCCGTCACCATTTCCACTAGGATGCCGATGCCTTGTGCAAGCTCTGAGAATATAGATGTACATTTAGTTGTAAATGAGAAACACAGTTGAAAACAGGGGAAAAATACATTTTGAGTCATAGGAGGTGACAAAAATAAATGGCTTCACATGGTCGGAGGCAAAGCTCCCTGCATATTCATCATACATGCATTCAGACATTCCAATAAATAAATGTGGAATTTTGGAACTAATAGGAAATTCAGGATCTGACACCGATTTTAAAGGATTACTCGTCTTTTTAAAACAAAATTAAATTCAAAACACTAAATAAGTTAAAATATAAAAATAACTTGAGCATAACGAACAAAAAATAATGATTGAAAATACTTTGTTTTAAATTACGATTTTCCAGCGATTAGCATAGTTGTATAAAAGTCATATACCCCTCCTTTTACTTTAAAAAAAGTTTCCAAAATTCTCGGTTTATACACGAAAATGTACAAAATATTCATATTTAAAATAATCCATGCATTTCTTTTGATTTTGTACTTTAAGGAGACTCGGCACCTTTTTTCAATTTTTTTTTTTATTTAAGGGTTTTAAAATATTTTTTTTGTATATTATTAACAGTTACTACTAAACTAAGAAATTTCACCATGAAAAAATTCCTAAATTTAAAAAAAATTTAAAATTTAAAGTTTTTAAAAAATTTTTACCGATTTTCAAAATTCTTCTTCTTTTACAATTATCATTATTTTGACACCAAAATTTTTTTTTGGATTTATTAGACTATGAGTAATAACTTTAGGGAACGATTTTACAACAAACAAATTAGTTTTGGAAAAAAAAATAAAATGTAAACATTAATGGGAAAAAAGCTAAAAAAACATGACTTCTGCTACATTTTCTTTTATAAAATTTTTTTTATTCAAAACATTGAAAAATGGATCCCTAATTTAATTAAGCACATTGTAATAAAGATACACACCAAAATTCAAGTTGTTTGATAAATATCTGTAGAAGTTTTGTACTTTTAAAGACCATGATTTCATGAAAAAAATCGAACTGAGAAAATGCATTTTTAAGAATACCAATCAGCAAATATATATCAAAACAATGTCTAAATTTTGTAATAATTTTTCATATGTTGTATAAATATATACCTTTAAAATAAAACATAATACAATTCAATTTCAAAATATTAAACAAAAATATAAGCTTTTTTTAAAGTGCCTGTCTGTGAGCCCAAAATTACGAAAAATAGGAAATATCATTGTGATTTATTTTTACAAGAAACATCTAAGAAATATATTAAAAAATAAATGAAATACATGAAATAAATGTAATAAAAATACATGAAATGTACAATAGAAAATTTAAAAGCTTTTATAAAAATAATTTGCTACTTAAATCAATATCTAAAATAAAATAAAGTAAAACAAATTTATGCTAAAATGTATTATTTTTCAAAACAGGTTTGTTTTAAAATTGGCCTGCGCCATAAGTCATTCCTTCTCTCCTCCTAGCTAATAACTCTTTTTATGTATTGCTTTTTTAATAAGTTTAAGAGCCAGCTTATTACTGGCATTTTGACGACGTTTTCTAAATTTTTGTTTTCGACAATCTAAGATAGTAGCAAGTTGTTTCGTTGAACCTGCAGTAGCTACACATAATGCTTTCTGTGTTTCTACAATGGTGCGTACTGTACCCTTATTGTATTCGCAGACAGCTTCTGTTACTGCCCGCTTAACACGTATTTTGTTTACGAAAATTTCTTTCGGACACTTTGCCCAAATCATGCTATGCAAACTTTCGTTTGCATTTTGTGTTCCACATCGAATGCATCTTTCTAACAATTCATTAGATGCAAGTCTTTGATAAATCGGTAGAATTTTTGGAAGAAACTTTTCATTTATTGGTGTTCCTACATTTAATTTATGATTGTTAGGTTTTTCCCCATTAGCAATCGCAGATTGGTAGAAACACCATGAGTTTTCTCCTGCAGGACACTTCGAATGTTGAGGTTTAGCATCTGTAGAAATGCTATGAAACAATGTAGCATATATTGCTGTTTTCATAGCATTCACATCCCCTTTGTTTCTCAAAATAGACTTTTGGTAGTAAGTAGTTAATTTTTTAATCGTGGCTTCTTTCAAACTACCATGAGCTTTACCACCTAAAGAAATACCTTGAGCACGACAGTCTTTTACAGTAGATCTCGAAGTTGTTCCTAACCGCTTACTAACATGATTAATACATTCTTCCTTTTTTATCACAATGTCAGGTCCATACACTTTTTTCTCGCTTAAGTAGTTAAACGTTTTACAATCACCATCGGATAATACTGTATTATAACGGAATCCAAGTGATGTGGATCTTTTCCACAAGGTTAATGCAGCTTCCATTTCCATTGATGTAGATGAGCCCAAGTGATTTATATCACATTCGCTTTTATGTCCTTCATACCATATGCTGAATTCAGCACTTGACTGGCCTAGCTTATTTTTTGCCACAGAGCAATGACGACACACCTTACTCATCACTTCAAAGTCAACAACATATCCGGTGAGCATATCTATAACACATCCTACACCGATAAGTGAGGTGTGACCACGAGTTAGCCACGTTCCATCAAAACTAACACTTAAGTCTGTGATTTCAGCTCCATTCTCGTACACATTTTTAATTTCTCGGTGGATTTCCGCAAATATGTTTTCAGATACCAGAGTATATGCATTATCCAGCCGTCTCACACACTTCCCATATGTAGTCGATGAAAAAAGGATCTATATTCATCACCATACAAAATTTTTCTATAGCTGAATAACCTTTCCCAATATGTGAAAAAGCTTGAGTTATTCTCAAATTCACATCATGGCTGGTCTGAACAGACTTTAGAGATGTGTTTACAACAGTTTTGTTTTCATCACAATTGCTACACAATAGTTTTAAATTGTATGAAAATCCCAACTTGGCTCCAAGCTCCAGTTTCAAAGTTTGTTTTTCACAATATTGGCACTTTGCACTTCGAAGAAGATTGTTAACTTGATTAAAGTCCACCAATATATAATTTCCAATAGCAGAGGTATCCTTTTTTACCACAGTGTTCAATTTTTCCAGGCGTACATTTGAAAAAACTGAATTTTTGTTCACTTCACAATCAACTTTCGCTTTACACCATCGCTTTTTATTCATTTGCAAAGCACGTACTGAACGTTTTCTAAGAGGCATATTAGCGATAACAACAACTAATAAAATGAATTATGATTGAAGTAGCATTAAAAATGCTGTTTTAGGTTTCTATGAAGTTAAAAACTAATGAAACTAAAAATCACACAGCAAGCGAAAATGGCAAAGCTAATGTAAATAAACAACTTTGCTGATAGTTACAGTCACAGCTTAACGGATTCCTCTGGTTCTCTGTAGTTTTTAATGTAAAATAATGGATTTATTCTCAAGTAAAAAAATGTAAACATTGAGGTGGGCGTGGCATTTAAACTGCTGACAGAGCTGTCAAAATATTTAAAATGCATTTTACTGCGTTTAAAATAATCAGATCGTTTCGAAACTTCCCTCAATTGTACCAAAGGTATCAAACTACATTTTAAACTAAAAATTGAAAAATCGATATTTTCATCGATTTTCGGTTTTTGAAAGGTGCCAAGTCCCCTTAAATATAATACAGTTCTTGTAAAATAAAACCAAATTATGCTAGTGATTTATTTAGTACACGAACTACATTTTAGTAAAGCGATTTCAAGCACGAGAAACATCAAATCACTTTAGAAAATATGGGCAATCTCGTATTTGGTGCTATTATATATAAATGTACTTAAAACAATAAACTATATTTTTCTAAAATTTTCTAAATCTGAGAAAATCCAGACTCTCTAAGCAATCTAATTTTAGAGCTTAAAACCAAAAAAATGCAATCAACTTTATTCAAATGGTCTAGTGGAATCAGTAATAAATGCACCCACACACAATAATGAGCCGTTAAAGGACTCATAGCCGAAATTTTAGATAACGGGAAATTCTATATACCATAATTAGAGCACTCAAATTTAGGATTAAAATTTTAAAATAACAATCTGCGGGGAATCTCTAGTTTTAAAACAAGCTCTGAAATTATCAAACTTCCCCAGTTTAATTTAGAAGAATAATTATTTTTGTAACTTCTTGACGAATAACAGCTGTTATTCTTAGCAGTGATATCATCATTTTCTATGTATGTTGTACCAATATTACTATATTTTTTAAATACACGTTTTTTATTTCGCTTATTTACTCAATTAGAATTAAAATAAAACAAATGAAAGCTATTTTATCCTTACCGTTACAGGAGCAGTTGATATAATATTAAGAAATAATTTTACTTTGCTTAACAAACAGACATACCTTACTTGTTTTGTCAAATGATCAGCTACTTTCAGAAGCATTTGATTTAACCTATCAATGTTACAAAAAATAAATTTATTAATATCAAATAAGTAAAAGGATTCGAAATTCAATTTAAGATAAAAAATTGAAGTTATCTGTATGATTTTTGAGTGAATGTTGAAGGATTCTGAGCAGAGTTTACATAAATTTAATCTTTTTACTATGTGTTTGTTATTTGAAACTTGAAGAAATTACTAATAAATTGATTTTACTTTCAAACCTTTTGAAATGACAAGCATTATTTTTGATTCCTTCACATCAGAAGTTTATTATTTGTAGTAATACATGCCTAATTATAATTCATACAATAAAAATTACATATGTAGATTATGCAATATCTTCAATATTTAAAACATCCTTACGAATCACTAAATATATTGTACTTAATTTTATAACATAGCCTATTCTGAGTCCCCCTTAAATATATGAAGAAATGAGGCAAATATCCAAATGTAAAATAAAAGCGATTTTTATAAGTGGTCTGTGAAAATGACACAACAACAATTCTTTCATAAACCAAGATATAGATTTATAATAGCAAACGATATGCTTAATATCGCATTTATTCCATGTCTCATGATTATAAATTGAAAAAATTATGAATTTATGAAAAAGATATATTTTTATTTTAGCTTATCATTATTTTTGTTAATAATTATTTTAAGTTTCCTTTCTTTTTTCTTGAAGATATACGGCAACGTTTGGAAAATGGATTTTTATAAAGCGAAAAAATTAATAATGTTTTTGATATTTAATATCATTTGAATTAAAATATATTTAAAAAAAAATGTTTTAACAATCGTTTTAGAACAATAAATTACTTAAAAGTAATTTTTTGGCAAAAAATGAACAAAGAGTAAATATTTTCAAAACATTCTCATTTTATGAAAAAGTACTTCTGTAAGAATAATATTTTGCCTATTTATAGATAAGACTTTTATACAAAACCTGAACAAGGAATTTTGAAGTATATAGCTTTGAAGTGAATTTATTTACATTTTAAAATATCAAAGTAGGGAATTTTCAACAAAAAGCACTTGATGCTATTTCAATTCAAAGTAACTTCGAAATGGATGTGACTTCTTAAGGTCTCACAAAAGTCTTAAATTGCAAATTGTTCAATGTTTAGAAAAATATACATATATATATATATATATATATATATATATATGTTAATCGCTCAATATTTCTGAGTATTTTGGTACAAAAATTTCGTTGATACTCTGAAATCTTCCAAGGTTATTAAGAAATAAGTAGTGAAAATTTAACAAAAACTGTATCTCTTTCTTATCTTTAACTTCGTTTTTCGCAAAATAAAAAATTTTAGCTTCTGCGTAGGATTTGTCAAAAACTATTTATGATATCAATTTGAAATTTGATACACGTGTTCAAAATAAGACTCTTCATAACTTATACATCAGTTTTAAAAAAATGAATGAACTAATTAATATAATTTTTTATTTGAATTTAAATTTAATTTCTTTCTTAAAATTTTTGTTATAATTGTATATTAAAAATAATTTTTTTCCTCTAAATTTCGTAAAAGTTAGTATAACTTCAAAAGTGAACATTTTTATACCAAGTAAAGTTATTTTTATAAATTTTGATGAATTTTATATTTCAGAATCCTGCGCGGTGTAAAAAAAATTGAGTTTTATATTTTTAAGAAATTGTCCAATTTTTATTTCCTTATAACTTTTAAAAATTTTTCTCAAATTCTCTGAATGTTTGAGAAATATTATAAATACATAAGATTATCACGTTGTAAAAATTTCAAATTATTGTTCTGTTTAATTGCTAAGTTACATTAGTTTGAAGAAGGATGTTTTTTTCGAGAGCGGGAATATTTATTAAGGGCGCTGTGGGGCCTTTAAAAATCTTACTTGAGGCTCTGTACATAAGTATTTAATATACATAAACAAAATATTATTATTGAACTATTTTCCCCACCCAAAAGAAGGTAATGTATAGAAAATAATTTATTAGTTCTTAATTTTTTGCAGAAAAACTGTATTCAAATAGATATTGTAATAATATTCTTAAAACAATTTAATGCATGTATAGTAAAATACGTTTAACGCGAAAATGCTTGAGATGAAATATCGGTTAACACGAAATAATACAACCTGCCCGACAAACTACTGTGCATTTCCATGCATATATTTTCCCTTAACGCGAAAAAATTTTCCTTCTGGTACTGAACAAAACATAGAAAACATAAGAAATTCTAGACCAAGGATGGTGAATTTTTATGAATCAATGGGCCATTTTTTTCTAAAAAAATGGATACTGAGGTATAGACATGCCGTCAAATGATTTTGAATTGTGATTAATGGAAAAATAATAAAACCAAAAGCTAACAACTCAAAACTCGTTATTTACTTCGAAAAAACACCTTTTGTACTTTATAGTTGTAAATGCTTTAGTTATACGTTCAAATTACAGTAACATTAGTATGACTTCTGTTGTTACAGATTGGATAATACATAACTTATCTTAAAGTTGTAATACGTTGCTTTTATAGTAGCTGAATTGGAATCATCCGCCATTGGATGGTTTCTAAGCAATTAATTATTTTTGCTGTGGCTCACTTTTTTGACAAGACGATTAGCGATTTGTTTCAGAAAGTCGTTTTACAGACAATGTTTTGCATACCACTGTTTCAGAACATAAAACGCAAATCGCGGCGTTTTTACTAATAATGCCATGCTTCTAGATTCAACAAGTTTGAAATTATCTGTCACACTTATTATCTTGCACTTTTTTGTTCTTTTGCTGAACCAGCCATTTAAATAACAGTTAAACACCGCAAATATAACACAAATAAACTTTAAACTGCAGTAGTTTCAACGAAATTGACTATTGCTATGCGCAGACAAATTTTGCAGCATAAGCAACTGTAGTCCACGACGTAACTAAGCCAGGACGATAACAATAGAGGTGCGCGCCCGGTCGCGTTTGTTCGTAATACTTCATAGTGAACCTTGTTATTTTGAGATAAAATGCAAACCATTTTGATTGCTGGCGTGCCGAAAATTATGTGACACGTGCCACTAGTCCACCATCCCTCTTCTTGACGTATATGAAATGAGAGAGAGGTGGTTTCACATTATTTTTATGTATTATTGTAATGTCCGACTGCAACGTATAGGAAGATTTCGTTGCATTTAATGATGATAATGTGTGTATTTCCCCAATGATGGCAGAAAAAGACATTTTGCAGTTATTTTAAAGATACAAAAATATCATTGATTCAGATTACGTTGGTGAAAATGAAATAAATATGCAGCTCATGTTCCCCCGTCATCTGAAATGAAGAAAATCATGAAAACTATGCACAGTAAGTTAGATGGTGAAATGAATAACAAAATGCACGATATCGAGCAATTTGTTGACAATTTGAGGCAAAAAAAGACAATTCAAGGAAAACTATCAAATTATTTTCCCAAAACTTAATAAATGTTTTGTTTTTAAAGAACCTGAAAATTTTGAATTAAATTTCATTAATTTCTTGTGAATATTTTTGTTTCATTGATTTTTATTAAATACATGCATATATAAATATCTATGTGAATAAAATGTAATCTAATGAACTTAATTTTGTTCAATATACATTTTTTTTTGCAATATCCGTTCACATGAAATTTTTTAACACACAAGATATTGTAGTTCCCTCAGTTTCGTGTTAAGCGATTTGCACTGTATGTTCTCTAATTCAAGTTACACAACATATCAAGCAAGTTATTTCTTTACAAGCTTTTTTTTTATCAAAAGCACTATTCCGAACGCAATACGATACTTAACTCATCAACAATTATTACTTTGTAACGTTGATTAGAGGGGGAGGGGATCGAGGATTTTACGCATATCAATCACAAAGAACCAGACAGTTGTTTCAGAGCGATGCGAATTATTGTCAAAAATCCAATCCTTGAAGTATAGGATGCAGCAGCAATATTCACAGCAGGTCTTTACACCTTCAACAGTACTAAGACACAATTATCAGTGTCTAAAAGACACGCATGCAAAAGATTATTCACAAGCATAGCCGAGCTAATCGGTAATCACGATCAAGGCAAGTTTACTGAACGCTAGTCAAAACAATACTGACTCTTTTCGGCAAGCATCTCCCTATTTATATGTCCGGCGGATCCTTCGCGAAAAATCCGTTTGCATCATACATCGTTAAATTAGAGATCTTCTCCACTAATTTCTAGAAGAATCTATAAGGTCCCGAACTCGAATGGTCGTTAACATGGTCGCCAAAAAATAATGCCAACTTGGCTCTATCGCCAAGATTTTGCGCGTTCCCACTGAATCACCATTATAACGTAAGGGACGGAGTTGCTTTCAAATATTACAATTTATCATGAAATAAATATAACGTAGAACAATATAAATGCTTTACACATCCAAATACAAATTATTTACACAAAATTTGTAGCAATATTTTTGTTATTATTGGTGTTATTATATTTTAATGGAAGCCCAAAACTCGTTTTCATCATTACGGCTCACGGTCGTTAAAAGATTAGACATTCCTGATAATAATATAAAATGTATAAGTAATGCTTCAGATTATAACAATAAAGAGAAATATTCAGTTCATTAAAATTTTATTAAATATTTAGTAATCGGCTAAAAGAACTCTTTTTCAAGAAAAACTATCTTGGAGAAACATATATGATTTCAAAAAACTACAAATGTAATTTAATAACAAAACTCACAAGGAAATACTTGCATAAACCATTTGCATATTTATGTGAAATACTACGTTTGAATAAGTTATCCCATTAAACTTAATTCCCTAGGTATTCGAATTTCCCAACGCAATATGTTGCATAATAATTTATTTCAATGGTTTATGAGCTAAAATTACGAATTCTTCAGGGGACAATGGAACCATTTTGGAAAATAGTTCTTTAATCCATTATGTTGCATTCGTGAAAAGAGTTATTATTTGAAATTTAGTTTAATGTTAAAGCGCACTGTTCTTCATTCACAAAGTCATTTACCTAAAAGATAATATGAGCTATTTAAGAACATTCGTGATTTAGTTTTAAATTATAGTTTTTTTTCCAAATTATATTCTGTGCCATTCGTAATAATTTAGTTCGTTTTGAAATAGTCCAATTGAAGGAAATCTGAATAGCATTTTAAATGGACTCATCTAGCAAAACTTTTAGAAAAAACGAAGATTTATGAATTAAAAGATTCAACGACGGGGCATAAACATGCCTGGGGAAAAACAAATTTATAATCACTTTTTTCAAAACGTATTTTATCCAAATCTCTCTCTCTCTCTCACTCTCTCTCTCTCTCTCTCTCTCTCTCTCTCTCTCTCTCTCTATATATATATATATATATATATAATGGGTGTTTGTTTTTTGCAATAGCATCATTCCAACACCGTTCAACCGATCATTATGAAAATTGGCACGTATATGTATTTTTTGTGGGGAAGATTTTGTGCTATCATCTTCGTTGCTGCTCCCCATCCGGTGGCACTACACAGCATATCAACTCCTACACCATTCAATCAATCGCCAAGTTGCCAGCAGTGTTGCTAAAAAGGATACCAACTCGTCTCTATCACCAACCTTTCACTACGTTTCTATTGAGATGCCATTTTAATGTAAGGAACGGTGTTGCTAGCGAATATTACAAATTTAACATAAAATAATTACAACAGAATGTAATATTAATGTAGTACACATACAGATATAAATTATTTACTCCTATTTAAGCGTTCATTAGACAAATGTGTTACTTTTGCTGAGCAGAGATCAGCTTAGGAAAGAGTTTTCAAAAATCAACCCACAAGAGATTTGCGAGACGTTATTAATAAAAAAAATCCTCTTTTCATCGGCTATTTGAACTACAGAATTAAAATTTAACAAATAAGGGGGGTTTTGTTGAACTGAGATATACAAAAGCTTTTTTTTTTGTTTGATTTGCTATTCACGTAAAATGAACTCATTAAAAAATTCTTTATCCTTCAGTATGTATTGTTTAATTTTTTAATTCACCCTTGCGAAAAGGGGTATACCGGTATAAAAGGGATTATTTGTGTATAGATTTTACTTTTAATATTAATGAAGTTATTATTTTTAAATTGCCTTATATATAAACTCTTAGAATATTTAAGCTACTGGAATAATCAGTTGTTGTTTCTTTATATTTTAGGATGAAGACTCTTGATAATACAAATGATGCGTTGCGTAAGTTTTTCATCTTGAATTTTAAATGCTTTTGATAATAAATAATTATTTTTACACTATAGCCATTAAATTACGTATTATGTATAAAGAAATTATTGCTCAATTATGTATTTTCAATTATAAAGATAATTTTGTATGAAATAAGACTTGCTGTTGTGTGTGTGTTGTGCCAATGCAACCAGATTGACGGTGTCAGATCGAGCTCCACGAAATTCATCCTGGCAAAAAGT
This sequence comes from Trichonephila clavipes, assembly GCA_019973935.1. Classification (NCBI taxonomy): domain Eukaryota; kingdom Metazoa; phylum Arthropoda; class Arachnida; order Araneae; family Nephilidae; genus Trichonephila; species Trichonephila clavipes. The sequence continues at coordinate 111,775 of BMAU01021051.1, read as the reverse complement.
TCATCTTGCAACAGTCGTTAGCCGTATCTTTGAGCACCATACAGGTTAGATCGGTTGCTTGCCAATTTTGAGGAAGAACACCTTCGGGGATGGTAAAGGGCCTCCCATTATCTTCCTCTTCCATCAACCTCACGATAGGACTTATAGCTTGACGAATATTGAGAGTGGTCCCATGCCGTGAATGCGCTATACTTTTACTAACACCCGTGTCTTCTCCAGGGATCGAATCCAGGCTCTATGGCACAGCAGTTAAAGTCACTAACCAATATACAGGATGGGTCAAAGTATTTAGCGAAGCACTTACTCACTAAACATTTTGAAAAATAATAGTTTAAGCCAAAAATACACATTAAAACCTTTTTAATCTCTTATATAAAGTTTATTTTTTTAAAAAAATGATTTATATTTCTTTCAGTATTGAATTTTATTATAGCTATTTTAATAGATAATGTCAACAGACAGCTTAACTTTTTAAGAATGTTAACTTTGATGTCTGAAAATAATTAAATATTCTCAAAAAAACACTAGTACAATCTTAACTATCTTAAGCAGAAAAATAAATATTTGAAAGAGAAAGCACTAACATAAATTAAAAAGTCAAATTAAAATCCTTTAATATTTATAGATATCGTTGCGAATTTTGTGTAAAATAGTGTAAATGATTTATATTTGGGTGTGTAATATGTTTACATCATTTTACGTTGTATACATTTTATTTTAAAATTCAAATATTCGCAAGCAACGCCGTTCTTTACATTAAAATGGCGATTCAATGGGAACTTGGCGGAATCTTGGCGATAGAGTCAAGTTTACATCATATTCGGCGTCCAATTGGATGGCCATTGCTGGTGAGTTTGTGATCCTATGGATTCTTCTGGAAATTAGAGGAGAAATACACTAATTTTACGATCTATGACGCAAGCATATCTTTCTCGAAGGATCCACGAGGCCTTTAAATAGGGAGACGCTTGCCAAAACTGTGTTAGTATTGTTTTCAGTAGTGATTAGTAGTCTTGTCTTGACCGTGAAGTGTTGACTCGGTCGGCGATTAACTCAGTCGTTGAGTAAAACGAGCGGTGCTTGTGAATAATCTATCACGTACTTGAATTTTAGACACTGATAGTTGTGTCTGAGAGCCATTGAAGGTATGAAGAGCTTTGAGATTTATTCTGTAGATATCACTGTTGAATCCTGTGTTTCAAGGATTGATTTAGGACAGTAAATTCTCACTTCTCGCAAAGAACTCTCTTGTTCTTTGCGACTAATTTGCTTTAAATCCTCGAACCCCGATCAACTTTACAATATAATTGTTTTGAAACTATAAGCACTCAAACAATACTATATATATATATATATATATATATATATATATATATATATATGTTTATGTGAAGAAAAATTTATATGTACGCTTCCTAATTATATCGGATTGCGTGCGCACACGCACACCAAATTATTATTTTTTTTCTAAAAAAAGTCATTTAAGAGAATACTTCCAGATTTTGAATAAATTCGTATATTTTTTGAAGTACCTATGCTATTTAATATTTATTATAATGTTTATATTGATTGAAAATAATACTTAATCAGAAAAACTACGACAAAATAATTGACATTCAATAATAATTTATAACTAAACATTAATCTACTTCCAAATACCTGGAGTTTTACATCAACAATGTTGTTTAAGATGAAATTATATGCAAAGTAGAATGTTATGTGTTGTATGTATATATTTTATTTGGATCTCTTTCGTTGTTTCATATGAAGCGGTGAAGAAGATCGATAACGAAGATAAAGTCAACAATAATCCTCATACTATACCAGACTTCTGCAAAACAAGGTGCTCTGAGTTTTTGTGGGTGTATATTGACTCCAAATCCAATTATCTTTGACCCTCTTTTGTTTAATCTCTTAGAAAATGGCTAAATGAAATAAAAATATTTCAGCCGACAACATCCGCAAGCAACAAATATGATTTAGTTCATTTATCAGTATAAAATGAAGTACATATCTATTTTATTAAAATTTTTAATAAGCATTTGTGTTTGTCAAATTACAGCCTTATTTGTGTCGATATTTTGTGAAATATTTTCTTTTTTTTTTTTAAGTATTGGCACAGTTTTAATTAGAATTATACCAATTGTATTTTTGCGCGCACACCTTTATAACAACTATTTCAATTAATCTCAGTTAAATAAATATTTATGATAACTTTATAAAAAAAAGCTTATTAAGCTTAGCATAAATTATGGAATAAGCTTATTTTACTACAATGTTTGAATGCCCATGATTAAACAAGAAAGGACACAAAAATATACTTAAAAAACAATATTTTCTAATTTTAAAGAACCATTTTTTATCCGGGATATTTCTTTTTCGTTTTAAATAAAAATAATTTGTATAGCTACTGCGTTTAATTTTTGTACGAGCATTGTAGGTTTTGGTCTAAAGAGCTTTTTTATTCAATAGGTAATCCTTCTCTTTGAATTAAAATAAATGGAAATAAGAAATGTTAAAAAAAATTAAGTCAACTTTTACTAAGGTAAACAAAGAAAATTTATAATTAATATAAATATGTATATGCATATGAAATAATCACAATATTAAGTGGCAAAATATAAAGCGAACTTCCTTGCAATAATAGATATATACTTTAGACATCTATTGCATTCATTCGGAACAAATTAAATATTTTCCTCCCATATAAAAATAACTTTACTAACTTTATTATTTTCTTCAATCCTTCTCCATATAATCAACTACTACACATAATTTATCTTGATTAAATAATGTCATCTTGATTAAATACAATTATCTGGGTTATCACTACAATAAAACTACAATTTCCGTCATGTTAAAAAATTCTCAAGAGACTCTCTCTTTTATTTTGCTAGACCACGCCATGTAGTCGATCTCACTGCGAAAGAATTCAATTTCCTTCACCCAAAAACGGTTTAGCGCCGCGCGCTTACAAAAACAAAGGACTTTCTCTATTCCCTGACCGTACTCTCTTGTTTCAAGAAACACTCTCCATCAAACATAGTAACCCTTCCCTGCAGGTGGGGAACATCAACTCTTAAAGAATCTAACGCCAAACAGTAGTCAGACACTACACTAACATTAATTAATGAAATCTAATTAATGAACTAATGTTTGAAAAACTGTATTAGCATCAATTGTCACATCCACTACAAGTTTTAAAAAATGTATCTGAACTTGAGTGGATGAAAAAAAAAAAGTATTTTTATAACGATTGAAAATTTAAACAGGGTATATATATATATATATATATATATATATATATATATATATATATTAGGTTTAGGAAAAATAAATCCATTATTTTTGAATGAAATTCAAGACTTTATTTAATTTTCTTCGGACTGTCCGATTTGGGTCAAATATACACCGTTTTGTTTCATAATTTGTTGCCATTTTAAAGGTAGTTTCATAGTGCCTCTCTCATAGAAGTCATGGTCCTTATTGGAGAAAATCTTTACTAATCGATTCTCACAATCTTTTCTTGATCACAATTTCATATCACTCACAGTTTTGCAATGCGAGAAAAAGGTGATAATCATTTGACGCAAGGCACGGACTATATGGGGGATGCATTAAAACTTCTTAACCAAGGTTCCATAGTTTCTGGTGCGTCACTACAGATGCTTGTGGCCAGGCATTGTCCTGATGGAACACAACACCTCCTCTGTTGGCCGATTCTGGGCGTTTCAGGTCAATTGCTAGCTTCAAATGGTCCTGTTGTTGACAGTAGAGATCTGAATTTAGTGTTTGGACATACGGAAGTAACTCATAATAAATTATTCCTCTACAGCAGTGCTTCTCAAACTTTCAATACTGGCGCCCCCCTTTTCGATCACAATTTTTTTCGCGCCCCCCCTTATAAATTAATAATGTACTGAATGCAATAATAATGCACTTTGACGCTAAAGTTACAACAGGCGATCTTAATTATAAACCATACGAATTAGTAACATAAGTATTAAATTTTGTATACTACTTTTAAGCAAAATAAATAAATAAATAAAATAATACGATAATTATTATGTTATTTTTCCTTTCTCTAATTTTTAAATTGAACATATTACAAAAATGCGGTAGCTGCTTGAAGACAAAATATAGATATCTGCTAAATATAGAAAAAAGAACTCAGAGGGTCAATTTCTAATCATAAGCATTCCTTATAAAAACTTTGCTTTGCAAGACAAGCCCATGGAAGTCGTTAATACATATTAAGCTTGTTCTTAATTTACTATTAATTAATTAGTTATAAACTACTATGGAGCACTGATACATTAAAAGTATACCGGCTGAAGTACCTGCTCTTTGCACGAGTTCATTTATAAGAAAATAAAGCATTATTGAAATAATCGCTGGATTTTGTAAGGAGAGTAAAGCCAAGTGCGCGACAATGTTTACTGTTACGACCCGCATGTGCAGAGGGCGCTAGTAGTCCTCTTGTTTACATTTCGTCAGTATGCTTGTAATGCATCCTCGGAGCGGACGTACCTACCGTCCTCAATAAACAAACATTTTTAAAGTATACAGTCCACGCCTTTTGCTTGAGCAGTCAAGTTATACATAACTCAAAGTCTGCTCATAATCCGTTATAGACATTTCTAGAATAACCACACGATTTGTGGTTAAAATCAGAGCTATCGACCTCACCCATTTACAAAAATGTAAAATGATTTTTTTAAATGATTGCTCAAAGTATAATTAGTTTAAAGCGAACTATAATTTTTAGCCTTACAGAATTAGCATTTATAATTGATGTTAAACAGTAGCGCACACAGGAATTTTTCAAGGGGAGGTCCGGGGTCGAAAGTTCACCAATCTTGTATCAGGTTCCTTTTGATTTTGTTGATTTTCGGGAACAAAAAACAGTAAAAAATTAATTCCTGAATAAATAATTAGCATTAACTAATAAAATTAATCATTAATAACAAATACTTAACTAAATTTTGCGTACTATAAACTTAGAATTATAATCAATCGGAAAAAAATCAAGGTCCTTTGGGTGGGTCCGGACCCCCCTTGTGTGCGCCACTGATGTTAAATAATGATTAATAATATAAAATATCGATGAAAAATAATTGTATTATTTTTAATATTTAAAGTGAAAAGGCCAACATGTTTTAACCCGGGAGCAGGCGCGCACTCGGTACGGTCGGGGTTATTTAGTCACCCCAATCCTTTTTTTTTTATAATTATTTTATTGTACACGATACAAATCATGATTCCAGTGAATGATTTAACTAATGGAAAGTTTACTTACCTACTTTCAAGGACTTTTCAATTTTCTTTGGTAATAAATAAACAGTTTTGCCAGAATTAACGATTTCGTAATCTGTGTGTCCCGCGCGACCACTTCCGGGTAAAAAGTATATTCATTATGATAATATTTATGTTACTGCTAAAAAAATGTGTGAAACGTTTTTCGTTATGCTTTATACATTGAGAATATTTATAAAAATATGTCTTGGCCACAAGTAATCCTTCATGAGAGATAGTGTGTGTGTGTGTGTGCTCTCCGTGGTTTTCCAAATATCATAAAACTCTTTTGCATGAAAAAAAGCGCAATAGAGAACACGTAAGGGAGGGGTCATAACTAACTGTACCAATAACTTAGAAGGTCAAACAGATTACAGCTATAATGTGCAGAGCATTTCAAAAATAATGACAGTGATGAATTTTTTATGTTCCTAAAGTTTTTCGATTCTGGATCCGGGATCTGGTTTTTCTCTGAAAGAGTAGTATGTTAGGTTAAAAAAAGCGTAATAAAAAATCTCTCATCACGGGAGGACAGTAAATCAAATAAAAGTTTTTTATTTGGTTATAGGATCAAGTGAGTGAGTGAGTGAGTGAAGATTAACGTCGCACTGTTCAGCTACACGAGGGCTTTTGGCGACGGACCACGTAATTTTGAACAGTGGTCAAGTGACGTGGACGACACCTGAGCTGGTACCCCCCTCTCCTAACTACCACACCACACCAACGGGAGGAAGTTTCAGCTCTCGACAGATTTAGCGTGCATCGCTGCCCTACACGGCGGGTCTTTAGTGGTACTGGGCTCGAACTCGTGACAAAGCCAGCCACGATCCGATGCCTATACCACTCGGCTTTCGCGGCCTATTATAGGATCAAAGATAGCTAATTAGGTATTGAAGAAGTTTTTATTTTTTATGGCTTTTAATATCGCCTATAAATTATATCAGAGTAAAAGTGCATTTTTTATTATGTCTGAAAGTATTTTGTTTTAATTCATTCCAGTAAACTAATTATTTTTTAAATCTTTTATTTTTCCGATATGCTCGCGTCCCCCTCGTAAGGTCATCGCGCCCCCCCAGGGGGGCGCGCCCCACAGGTTGAGAAGCACTGCTCTGCAGTCCTACAAAATACACAGTAGAACCTTCCTGGTCGTTATACCTGGTTTGGCCACCGTTTGAGCTGGTATAAAACTGTTTTAAGGTCAATTTTTAGCGCCTGGGCGATTCTACGATCGCTAACATGCCGGTCAATATCGATTATTTCTGTGGTTTTATCGATATTTTCAATGACAGCTCTTCTCTCCTGTGAAAGTAGGCTTTTTAACATCAAAAATGCCCGAACGGAATCCACGAAACCAAAATTGCACGTAATTAGCTGTTGCAGTATCGGCACCATAAACATCAGTCACAATTTCAGCCACACCACCTGGCTTGCATTTTCGCATTTATCAAAGAAAAATTGTAAAATGTACCGAATTTTCTCTTTGTTGACTTCCCTTCTTAACACCCTGCAACTCACAACTAAATGGACCAAATAAAAAATAGTTATATATTTTTTTAGTGTGAAATTTCCCCTGCACAACAAGCATAAATTTTAAATTGTTTGATTGGTATTTCACGAGATATCAACGCTACAGCCATCTACCGAAAAAATAATGGATTTCGTTTTCCCCAACCTAATATATATATATATATATATATATATATATATATATATATATATATATATATATATATATATATATAAATATATATATTACTGTTAAAGTGTAAAATCTGTTATTTATTATTGAATACGTAATCCGTTAATATTATTGAAATCTACGCATTAACTAGGTATTTTATAGAATAACGATTACATGATCGTTGAAGTATGAAATATGGCATATGGTTTGAATTTCAAAGCAGAGACAAACATCCTCTGAGAGATGACGAATTTAAAAAGCTGAAAAACCGTAAAATAGGGGAGAGGAAATAGGATTATTAGAATGAAATTATATGTGTAGAAATCTAATAGGGATATTTATCGAATTAGGCAGGTATGGATGACCAAGTTAGCCTAGGATTCGAGATATAAAGGAAATAGCCCAGTAGAGGGAATGAGGACGATTTCTTGTATAACTCGCGATATGACGTAATACTCTCGAACCTCCAAATATCAAGACCCTATCTTAATTTTAAAGGGGGACAAAAGTTTTACCAACCTTGTAGGAATAACATGGGAGCATGATATTAAAGAGATGCCCCCGGCCTACCGAATGAGCGCAAAGTGGATAAATGGTTGGGTCTCGCCGAGGGGAGGCTGTGGTTGAAATCTCAAAGCAGAGACTCAAATACATTTCAAGATATTACAGATTTTAAAAGGTTTCAAAGATTTAAACGTTGAAGTAAAATACAAGGAACGACCCTATGAGCAAGAAATTTGGTGAGACTATACACAGTGGTGGCAGAGGGATCGAATGAGGTAGGTCCGAGCGGATTGAGAGATTCAGATGCTCAAACAATTGGCAAAATGCTTTCCAGGGGAGGCACCGAAGGGGAATGAGCAAGTCCTTGTACTTTCTAACCAAATAGGTAGTATTAGCGATATCCCAAATATCAATCCCATATCATCAAAAAAATGGCACCATAAGATTAATATGGGGATTGCATTTTAGTGTGTAAGCTTTCCCCTGCCCAAAGCAGTTCATCATTAGTAAAGAAACTAGGAAGGAAGGACAGGCAAGATATTACACATCAAAAATAATGATGAAAATTCGAAATTGTTTATTTTTCACTTTAACGGTCCTTCATTATTTATTTCATAAAATAACTAGGTAAAGCATGAAGTATTTCATCTATTATATACTTTAACTGACTTTTCTAGTTATTTCAAGAAATACCTAGTTATCCTATGAAATAACTGAATTATACACTTTAACGATAATACATTTAAATAAATATATGGAAACGTGGAGAGAATGAAATTATTGTTGGAATTGAAAAAAACAAAATTGCAATAAAATATTTTTACAGTTGAAAGTTTTTTTGAGACTTAATAACTATTTTCTTAGATTTGTTATTAATATTTAATATAAAAAATACTTTTGTAATAACTCTGGTATTAAAAAGTTTAGCCTTCTACATAAATAAGCAATCACAGCAATTATATATTTTAAGCAAGCCGTATTCCTTTTTCTACCGTACTATTACATATACGGAATTTAAACTTTGTATGGATAATTTTAGTTGAATGGAGATCCACTAAGTTTGGGTTTAATGGAAATCGACCCCCAAAAGGGATTGTGGAGGCGTTAAAGATATAAAATTCCCATTTTTTTGAAATATTAGATCTACACCCTTGAAATTTCTGGACATGTTTCTTTATTTACGTAGAGATCCCCAGAGAACGAGTTTCGTGGAAAGCGCCTCCCTTGGAATGTAGGATTATGTGGGAGTAAAGGATAAATAAACTTCCGTTTTATCAATTCAAACCCTGTTCTTTTTAAATCAAAAGGGGATGATCACAAGAAAGTCTTAAAGTACAAGATGAAGTTTATAATTTTAGCACTAAGTTATCTACTACTTAACCCAGTGCTTCTCTAAGTTGCAATATACTCGACTCAATATTCAATCATAATTTTCATCGCACCCCCATCATACATTAATTATGTATTGAATTCAACAATACTGTATTTTGACCATAAAACTGCGAAACGACTTTAACCTCTTAAGCACCTCGGTGTATATAAACGTCTTGCTAAGCTAAAAGCTAAAATGTTAATTTCCTCCGACGTTTATAAATGTCTTTCCGGAGTACGACCTTTTCAGTGCAGTGCTATCCGTAAAATTATTCCGAAGGCTTTGGAATGCAATAAAAGGACCTTGGCAGTGTTTGCAAAGGATTTACTTATTTCAGATTATTTGCTCTTTATTCTCCTCCCCCCCATTACATCACATACGCGTACCTATGCGGAAAACAAATGGCACTGGGAAGTGAATCACTCAACTTTTAGCAAGATAAGTGTTAATTTTTGTTTTAATTACATTATAATAAGCCCATGGAGTCACTGGTAATTAATAAACTTTGTCTTAAAAATTAGGATTATTAAATTAATTATAAAATACATTGTGTTGCACTAATACATTTATAAGTATGATATATCAGTGTAAATGAGTATTTTATTTTTTATTATATCAAAAGTTATTCTATTTGTCTACTTTCAGTAAATTAATATTTTTTTAAAAAATAATCTTTTGTTTTTGACTTTTCAATATATTCGAGCCCCTCTCGTAGAGTTATCACGCCTCCCAAAGGGGTCGCGCTCCACAGTTTGAGAAACACTGCCTTAACCCTTAAATTATTCAATTTCTTTGTTCGAAATGTTTCAAAATAGGCACGTGTTTTATTGCCTGTAACTAAAAGAAATAGAAAGAAATACATCAAAATTGAAAGCGTGAAAATTTGTTCATAAACGTTTTGCATAGAATGGGCCCCGTTTATGCAAAGTTTTACCAATTGTTTCCCATTTTAGCAATAAAAATTTATTTTCCTCTTCTTAACTTTGGATATTTTTCTTAAAATGTACTAAATAAATCTAAAAACTACAAAAATTCCCCATTTTTCCTTTTTTTCTTAAAATAATATGTCGCAAGTAGTCGAATATCGCAGGTCATAATCACCAACAAAACAGCATAAAATTACTAATAATGTGTCATTTTAGAAAACATGTCTCCAAACGTAAGCAGAAAACTTAAGAAAATAAAATGTTTAATTAAATTTATGAATTATACATAAGTTTAAGTACACACTTTAGAACTGAATTATTAATCTTAAAATGGTTCGGAAGTATTAAAATACTTAACACAGATAAAAGCATATAATGTTACAAATTGGCGGTAGGATGTTTACCAAGATGTACACCCATTCCAATTTATCCAACAAGGAAGCTGCATTTAATATTATGAGGTAAATATCAATAACCAGATATCTACAGCATTTAATCCAAAGTACATCAAGATCAAATATTCCGAAGACGACTCACCACAACAACATTGATTCCATAAATTCTAAAACGATAACATTCCTTATCCTAAACATACCGATTTTCATCCAAACAACCCCTCAGAGGAAAATAACATCAAATTAAGTCTCTCTGTGCAAGGCAATCCTCACTTGTTGACACACACAGCGGAGATTTAAATGCTTAATGTCAGTTTCCCCACGTCATCAAACCATGTAGGAGGACAGGTCTTATTTCACTCTATAGAATTTAAATGCACTCCAAATTAATTGATGTACCCGCTTATTGGATTGGACCATCTTCCTTAGTAAAATGACTTGAAGGGGAGTACAAAGATTGCATTTTAAAGCGAAATTATAGATATTCCCGATTTTGCATTATTGCGCAGATGCTTCTGCTAGTTTAGAAACCTGTTTGAGAAGGAAGAAGGATTCTGTGACTTGTGCTTATAGCCCATGAAAATTCCTTCTGGGGGTGAAGAGTTGAGGGTGGAAGAGTTTGATTTGAAATGTCACATTTGGAATCTTGTAGATGGAGTTAGTTTGAGTTATTAATAATTTAATATTTCATTTTCCATTCCGTATGGAAATTCAGGCGTATTGATTATTTGATTTATTAGAATTTAATCTGTTTGATTTAATATTTCGAAAGTCGGAGAAGTAGTTATAAAAGTAATTAAACTTCAGCATCTTCGGTCGTGGAGGAAAATTAGTTATTAAGTAGTTAGATTTATCTAATGCTTTGTAAAATCGTTTATATTCATGAATGAAATTAAATAATTTAAATTTATTGCATATTGGTTTTTTAAATATTTCTCTTTCTTTCTATGATTGTTGATATCTTAATAGTAAGGAATGGAAGAATTTTTAGTCTTGCATACATACTTAAATATTGTTTTTAATGAAACATGTATGACCAGCTTATGCTTTGTAAAAGCACTTATAAAGGGTGTTTTTTTAGAGGTATAGAACTTTAAATTGCAACTATTCGATTGTATTATTCGATTGACATGAATTTTTTTTATTCGAAAGATAATCTTGTGGCATTGCATTTTAAATATAGTAAAGCAAGGCGTAGATTCGTTGAATGGGCCCAAAACGAGATTGTCGTTGTTCCCGATTTTCATAAGTGAATTTTGTTTAGCGATGAAGCGCACTTCTGGTTGAATGGCTACTTTAACAAACAAAACTGCCACATTTCGAGAGAAGCTAATCCACAAGTGCATGTCGAAACACCGTTACATCCAGAAAAACTGACTGGTGCGCTTTATGGGCTGGTGGAATCATTGGTCCGTACTTCTGCAAAAACGATGAAGGCCACAACGTTACAGTCAATGGTGATCGGTACAGAGCCATGATTACTAACTTATTCATTCATGAATTGAACAATCATGATGTCCAGGAGCTGTGGCTCCAACAAGATGGCGTAACAGGTCACACAGCTCGTGCAACAATCGATTTATTGAAAGACACGTTTGGTGACCGCCTAATTTCACGTTTTGGACCTGTATATTGGCCTCCAAAATCTTGTGATTTAACATCGCTAGACTACTTTCTGTGGAGCTATGTAAAGTCATTGGTCTATGCGGATAAGCCACAAACGCTTGACCATTTGGAAGACAACATTCGTCGTGTTATTGCCGATATACAGCCACAAATGTTGGAAAAAGTCATCGAAAATTGGACGTCCAGATTGGACTACATCCGAGCCAGCCGTGGCAGTCCTATGCCAGAAATCATATTTAAAATGCAATGCCACAAGATTATCTTTCGAATAAAAAAACCATGTCAATCGAATAATACATCGTTGTTTTATTGCAATTTTAAGTTCTATACCTCGCAAAAAATACCCTTTATTTGGGTAATGTCAATATTACGGTTGTAAGAGAATTTACAAAAATCTTGAAGTTGAGCGTATATTAAGGTGGCACTATTCAGCTACACGAAGGCTTTGGTGGAAACGGTCCTCGTAATCCTGAACCACTTGACATTTGAGCTGGCACACCTTCTCCTAACTTCCACACCTCACTAACAGAATGACGTTTAAGCCTCGACGGATTTAACGTGTATCTCCACCCCACAGCTCTTTTGCGGAACTAAGCTCAAAAGTAATGAAAGTTCGTTTAAGAGTCTGTTACTTTAACCCCTAAGTTATCACGTCACATATTGAAGTTGAAGATCAACGCTGTGAAATTCCTCCATCAGAAGTCGAGTTACCGTTTCCTGTAAAATTTAAGGGAGTTTTTGATTTTCATGTAAGACTTCAACAAAACTATGAAATAAATTTTTAATAAAAGTATTCTTTAAATAATAATGCATTTCTCCTTTCGTTTTCTTTAAATTTGGAAAACATTTCGACTGAGAGATAATTTTAAAGATTAGTTTATTGTTTTAATTTAATTGTACTGCAGGATTAACTAAACAAGATATACAAGAACCTGAACTAAATGTGGCGCTCATATTTGGAAAGAAAGATGACTTAATTAAAAGGAAAATTTGTAGATTTGTAATTTATACAATTGTTTATAATACAAAGTGTATAATGCTTCAGAATGGTTCATAAAAAAGTTTTTCATTTTAACATGCAAAGCAATGCTCCTCAAACTGTGGGACTTACCCCCTTAGGGGGCGTGATAACTCTACGAGGGTGCACGAGCTTATTGGAAAGTCCAAAATGAAAGATTATTTTAAAAAATATATTAATTTACTGAAAGTAAATACACAAAATACATTCTCACATAATAAAACATAAAATATACATTTACGCTAATATAATACACATATAAATATATTAGTACTAAAAATGTATTTTATAATAATTTAACAATACTAAGTTCAGAACAAGTTTAATAATTAATAGTGGCCCCATGGGCTTGTTATATATAAAATATATAGAAAAATTAACATTTTTCTTGATACTCTGTACGGCTTATAACTAATTCCTTAGCTACCGGTTGAAAGGTGGACGATTTGCTCTCCAATGCATCCGTCTTCCAAGAAGGCATATGGCCGCGGTAGCCGAGTGGTATAGGTATCGGACCGTGGCTTGCTTTGTCACGGGTTCGAGCCCAGTACCACTAAAGACCCGCCGTGTAGGGCAGCGATGCACGTTAAAAGTTAGGAGAGGGGGGTGCCAGCTCAGGTGTCGTCCACGTCACTTGACCATGGTTCAAAATTACGTGGTCCGTCGCCCAAAGCCCTCGTGTAGCTGAACAGTGTGACGTTAATATTCAATCAATCAATCAATCCATCCAAGAAGGCATGCTTATGCGATGTATTGGGAAGGTGGAAGAGGAGGAATAAATAAGCAATCTTCTGAAATAAGTAATTCCATCTCAAACACTGTGAAGTATCTTTTATAGAATTCTAGTTCCTTCGAAATAATTTTATGGATAGCATTGCACAACAGAAAATATACTATTTCAGAAGACGTATATATACGCCCAGTCTAATTAAAGCTTTGCCTGAGCTAGACGTTTATATACGTTGGTAGTACTTAAGATGTTAAAGTTTTATTGTAGCTTTAGTGTCAAAGTACAGTATTATTGAATTAAATTCATTGTTACTATATGAAGGGCGCGATGAAAATTATGATTGAATATTGGGTCGCAAGTATTGAAAATTTGACAAGCACTGATGTAAATGGATGGCTCATTTCGCATTATAGCTTCGGAGGAGGAGGGAATGCCCAAAGGAACCGAGCTCACTCGAGAAGGGTTTAGAGCTGCAAACTGGTCCCTCGGGAAACAACCACTCCCACGTCCAGATTTTATTGAAAAAAAATCAAAGCTTACATTTTATAAACATTAGAAGACAGTAAAATGAGAAAATACAAATTTAAAGGGAACTGCACTAAGCAAACAACCAATTTATAATAGAAAATGTATCAACTCTGATAAAAATAAATATTATAAAAATAAGCATCACACACACACACACATATATATATACAAAGCTAGAGTATAATATTACTGGTTGAGTTCATATGTATGTGAAATAAAAATTAAGAATATTCGGACCTTATTCTTTAACATTAAACAAAATCTGGCTTTGAAATCTTGGTTTGATGTAGATGACTAAATGTATGAATTATAAACCTTTATCCATATCATATCCCTCACAGATAACATTAGCTGAAAATTAAAAACCCTTCTTGCTTTAATAACCTCCATATTCTTATTTAGTTATAGAGAGTTCTAAATAGCAGTAATAATATGCTATAATTTTTGTTAAACAAATTATCAAGATGAAATATCAAAAATTCAGAGCGATTATTTCCGTTCAAAATTCTCTATGGATTTTATTTCAAGTACTTTGAGTATATGCAACGGTTATTTTATCTAAAAGTATGTAGAAAAATAGGTCTTATCATTGATTTTGTATAAAAAAAGTAATTAAGGAGCAAATATTCCAATTGAGGAAAAGATTAAATTAAATAAATAAATTTGCTGACAAATAACAACTTCTATTGAAATATGAGTACTGAAATAAATCTTATTTTTCTAAGATAAGATTACTTTGTATATTTATTTAAGCAACCACCCCTCCCCTCCTTTCATCATATCTGATACAAAGCAATTTCTGGAGAAACTTAGAAAAATCTTTCCTAATCAAATTGACTTCCTCTGGACCTCTTGTTACGTCGCCAAGCAACTCCGCTTGGCGATTCCCTGGAGATTGCCAATTTATGTCACAAAATCAGTACAGAAGTTCCATCAGAGATGTTTGATTTTGTACTTATTCTAAGTGAATTGTTTTGTATGGTATGATTTCTCCTGATTTATAATACGTAGCCACATTTTTTTGCTTCTGTTCCTTGTGAAATTAACAAATCATTTTAAAGAGCTATAAATCTATAATAATGATTTAATTGAAACAGTTAAAATTTTAAGAAAATTCTTTTAAAATTATAAGAAAAAAAAGTTGTTTTCTTCGATAATATTCGAAGGAAATTAAAATTTATACGTGGGAAAATCTGACCAACATTTTTAGTGATAAATGTTATTCAAAATCTGTATATGGGGTCTTATATACAGGGTTTGTATTTTAAGTAATGAGAATATTTTTGTCCTGACGTGGCTGTACGCCAGAGGGCGCTTCGACCAGTTGGAGTCGGGAGTGGGGCCTTCGACCTTGATAACGCTTCACTCCACAGTCGCCTGCTGGCTTTGGTTGAGGCAGTATCACGCGTGGCGTAGACGTCTTCAAAAAAGTGTGTACAAGTTCAAAATGCTACAAAGCATTGAACAGCGTTACGCAATAAAATTTTGCATTCGCCTTGAAAATCGGGTGCATCAACGCTGGAAATGATTCAGCAAGCGTACGGTAGGGAAAGCTTATCACAAGCCGGTGTTTAAGTTTTCGCAGAACAATTATGAATAGATAAAATGGTTGTGCACAAAATTGCGCCAAACTCGTGCCGAAAATTTTAACGGACGTTTAGAAATTTCCGCCATTTGGAAGTTCCACCACGACAATGCGCCATCTAATACAAAATGGCATCGTAACAATTCCACAGCCTCCCTATAGCCCCGACCTCACCCCGGCAGTCTTTTTCCTATTCCCCAAAGAGAAACCCGACCTCAAAGGGTGCCACCATGGGATCCTGGATGATGTCAAAAGAGCTTGCACGCATACACTGAAGGATGTTTTGGTTGGTGACTTCCAAGGAGCGTACGAAGCATGGAAACGTCGCCTGCAGAATTGCGTTCATGCTCAAGGAGCATATTTTGAAGACTACTAAAGTTTTGTAGCGATATCTCTAATAAATTATTTTTTGTGGACTTATTCTCATTACTTAAAATACACACCCTGTATGTAAAAAAGTATTTTTGTAAATTAGCAATTATATTTAACCCTCTGACCGGAACATCAATTTTTTTGCCGCGCTGAGAAACATCCGTCTGACAAACGGGTGCGTATTTTTTAAAATTTTATTACCTTAAGAACTGTTTTAAATATCCTTATAGTTCATGAAGTTAATTATGGCTTAAATAAGATGTGTGGGGTTAAATCAAGTGCAACACTATATTTTTATCACTAGAATTGTGACTAGTACATTTTTAGAAACTGATTAAAATTATTTATATTTATGTAAAAGTAATTAAAAATAATACTACTAAACACGAAAAAATTAAAGGAATATCTGTCTGATATAAAGTGATCGATAAAAAAAATCGTACATATCGTGAGTTGAAAAATGTCGCCATGTACCACCACGTGTTCATCTCACTGGGTAGAGTCCAACTGACGATGTCAAGGCAGCCCACCCCAAAAATCACACCACAGCTTTATCTTTAGGCATCAAAGCAAAAGCAAAGCTCTGGCAGGGATGGACATTCCTGCCAGAGGGTTAACAATTCTAAAATTCTTTTTTATATTTCTACTGGGTCATTTATAAGGACGATGTACTTATACTTACCCCCATTTTAATTAATTTTTAAATATCCGTTTGGAGAACTATTTTCCCATCTATGATTTGTGCTAGCACAGCAGTTGATATCTGGATTTTCAATTCTGGATTTTCAAATAGCGACCAATAAACTTTTCTGAGCATCAAAAAAACTGTTCTGAATGACGTACTAATGACTAGAGTTGAAGACGATATCCCAACATGACAAAAACCATGTACAAGTTGTCGTTTGTGGTCTGGTAAAGCATATGAGAGCAAGGTTTGTCCATACAGCTTGCGATGTCTTAATATGAATCTATATAAATTTTTTTTTTCGAAAATTTCTTGGAAAGTAATACGAATAACTTCTTACTGCTCAATCTGAGGAAGATCTCTCAGACTCACGTTGTCCATCTCCAAAGAATACCATCACATGTTAACATCAGATGTAATGAGATGACTCGCTGATAGCCTGGCCAAAGACGACAACGAGAATGAAACGGTTACGTACGCTTCGCTCACTTATCAAAAATTGTACTCTAATGCAAGATGTTAATTAACTAAATTTAATATGGCCAACATCGCACCAATGGTACACATGAACATCGCTTGGCTATCTGCTCGAAACCAAATGTGACTGTGGCTCCCAGACTGATTCGAAAAATACTTTAACATAATACTAGAAAAAAAAGGTCTTATAAATGTTTAAAGTAATACTTTATACGATACATTCTTTAGTGTTTCTGAAAGGATTATTTTCCAATTATTAAGACACATATAATTGTATATTTGACATTAACGATTTGTTATTAACCTTATTTGAATTATTTTTGTGTTACACTTCATCAAATAAGCTAAAAAAACAAAATTTAATAATTTGAGGAGGTGGAAGTGGAGAGTGAAATGTTTATTTGAAATAATTAATTGAGACAGTTTATCATTTTCAGGTATAAAATACTCCACATAGAAAATGATTTATGGAAATGAAAAATTTTTAACTAAGCATTTTTTTATATTAAAAGTTTCGAATTTTTTCAAATGAATTTACTTAATCTTATTATGTAATAGAAAAGCATAGTAATAAGAAAAATATTTTACTTCTTTTGTAAATAAATTTTAAAACAATTTTTGGATGTCTAATTTGAAACTAAGAATAACGTATGGAGATAATAAGTCACAATTTAAAAATAGTACTTGAAGTTTCTTTAATTCAATCTTCACTGCCTGCCATTTCCCTGAATGAATTTTTAATGAAAACTCCCAAGAGCCTTTTCATATTCAAATATTTTAATCTGGACAATTTTCTCATATGAATCTTCCTGAAAATGTAAAACTTCTGCTTCTAATTGCGCAAAAATAATGCAATTAAAGCCATTGCCTCTTTTTAATGGGAAACAAATATAATTATATTTTTAATTTAAATACCATTATTGCTAAGTAATGCCTTGTAAGCTTCATAATAATCACCGATTTTAATTGTCTTTTCGTTTTAAAAATTAAGAGAAAAACTCATTTTAAGCTTCCTGCGAACAAAAATCTACGCACGCGGCTGTACCTTTCTTTAAATATTATTTTTCTAAAAAAATACTTAGATTTATTACACGCCGCTTTATTAATGAAATGTTCATTATTTTAATAGTGAGAGAAAGAAAGAGTATATACGTTGTAAAATGCCCACTTAACCAAATCGGTATTGAGATGAAATACAATGATAAATCTTAAGTATGCTAAAATAAAAAAGATTTTAATGAATGCATAGACACTCTACATTCTTAAAAGAGATGAAGACTTAATAATTAAATCCCGTAAAGGAAAAAAATCAATGTATATAACTTCTCATCAGCTATATCTCCTAACCCATACCAAGATATTTAAAACATTTTTTTTTCGAGTAATTCTCAGCAGGAATTTTTAATTGTTATTCTTTTCACGTGTTAAAATGTAGCTTTTCGCTTAATTGTTATTTAACATAGAAAAATAATAGCGAAGCAATCTTTCTTTTTAAATAAAAATTGCGACAACAATATAAAATAGGTCTTTTATTCTCAGAGATAAGAGTTTAGCTCGTTTTAGAAGGGAGTTTTGTGTAAGATTACAGCCACGTTTTTATACAATGAAAAGCAATCAGGAAGCAAAGAGAAAACAAACATTTTCATTCGAATATTATCTTTTGTTGACTGTAATGAAAAAGACATGGAGTGAAATAACTTTTTTATTGAATTCACTAGGTATTTAAATGGCTTTTCTTTTTTTGGTGATGATTTTTGTGTTTACGAAAATTGTATTTTTGTTCTTTTCGATTGTATTACTTTTTTAGTTGTGAGTTGATGATGCTAGTGATTGTTTTATTGTTTTAATATTTATGAGAATGGCGAATTTTAATTTTTTTGTCAAATGCTAAAATATTTCGAAAGACATTTTGAACTTTTTTTAACGTATAATTTGACATACTCTGAATTATTAAGTGTTAAAATATAATTAATTATTGATGTGTTTATCAGTTATGTGATCTTCAATAACGTACTATTCTTCATTAAGGTATCCGAATACTTGACATAGTTTTTTAAATGAAAAAAAAATGAAAATATGGAGATTTTTTTTGTGGTTTTCAACTTTTTTATTGGGGGGTACTTTTTAAAAAAGGCGAAACATAAGAAAATAAAAATAAATTATTACAACTAAAATGGGAAAAAATGGGTAAAAAGTAAGTACCATTCTGTACAAGTAATAAATGAACACATTTTCAATTTTTCATTTTTGATGTATTAATTTGCTATTCCTTTTTGACATGAACCATCAGGATAAGAGATATTTTAATTTTTACAAAAGCTAGAGCCATTTATCTTATTTATTATAAAGTTGCTTAAAAACAGTTATTATATTCCCATACAGAACTGCAAATTTTGTAATAAAACAATGATTGATAAATATGAAGGTTAAAACACTTCCACTGTTATACAGAACATACACAAAAAAATTCAACAAATTGTCTTAAAAAATTTTTGAGCAATCGTTGTCCGCGTTTGAGCCTTTTGAAAAAAAAAGCATTTTCAGTAAAACGTATTTTAAAGTTTGAAATCTTATGTAAAGTTATCTGCTTTTATATACTAACATACTTGTAGTTATTGTCCTTATGAATGAAAAATAAAACACTTGGTATTTTTATGAAGCTAATAAGAGGGCCTATGAAATAAAATTAACAATTTTTTTTTAAAAAAAAAACATGATTTTAGGGTAGTTGGACACTTTAATGCAGTTTGCAGGTTAACAAGAAAAATTTTCGTGGAACTGTTTATAATAACTGAACTAAAGTGAGTGTTATTAACACTTTATTGCTCAAGGAAATCATTTTGATAGTTTTTTAATTTCAATTATTAAAACAATTGTGTACATAATGGCATAATTTCTTACATTTTCTTACAGTATATTTTTTTCGAGTGTACTAAATTTCTATTAATGTTAAAATTTACTTATAGCTTCTTACATGACTATAAATAATATAAAAAAATATTAAAAACTAATTTTTTTAAACATATTTATTTATACATTAGTTATTATTTCCCAATGCAGTCATTTTGACTGATTTTGGGAAATATAGGTATTTACTAAGTGTCAGTCTTTCTACTGTTAATTTAAAGAACTCACTAATAATTAATTTACGATATGGAAACATATTAGTCTTAGGTACAAGTGATCACATTTTTTTTGTAAGTATATGTTTATATATAAGTTTGACTCTTGCTGTAACTATTGCAAATATTAACGACTTTATTTCAAAAGCAGAAAATACATCTGAATAAGAAAACCTTAAATTTCACTTTACTTAGATAAATACCAGAAGTTAGAAATTCTACTCAAGCGTTTCATGTTCATCGCATTTCTCAAATTTATTTTCGCTATCATGTTTAATATGTATTACTTCAGCAGGTTCTTCTCTTGTGTGATCAGTTTCAACTTCCTTCAAGAGAGATCACAGATAACCCCTTATTATATATATATATATATATATTAGAAATATTATTTTTAACTATATCGCAATAATGTATTAGTTAGCGATAAAGCTAATATTTTAAATCTTAAAAAAAATTTTAATCACTGTATTGGACATGGATACCCTGCTAACTTTCTTTGTAATTATGTTTATAATGGTTTTTAAGATACAATTTGTATAATGTAATTACTTACTGTTATTATGTTTTGTAATGTTTTTTTTAAAATTTAGACAATATCTAATTTATCCTACAATTATTAAATAGATGGCGCCACATGCTTTTTTAAAATTTTTTTTTAATATATATATTTTTCTGAGTTTCTTTTATATTTTACGCTAATTTTATATGATTTTTATTTTTATGATTTTTTAAAAGTATAGATATATTTCTTATTATCGTACATCGTATCGCAATTAACTTTATGCGGTTCTGCTGTCCCTACTTGGCGGGAACACGATACTGCACTCTTGGCCATCGCTTTAAATCCGATTTAGTAGGTTATGTTTATGTTCCTATGATCTTTAGTTTAATGATTTTTAATATTTAAATTCTACATATATAACTCTTTCCTTTCCTCTTGGTACATAGTATGACAAATTACAGGTGAAGGTCGGCGCCGCAAAACTTGTTTAAACCTGCAATCCTGGTTCCTAAGGCCAGGAATTTGTCTTTATACTATGTGCCTCCTTCCTACTTTTAGTTATCTTAGGTATATAACTATATGTTTATTTTTATATTTTTGTTTATGTATATGTATATATCTGTATAAATTTATATATGTGTGTATGTATATGTATATGATTATATATTGAAAAAATTCTTTTATATTGGATTATATATATATATATATATATTTATATAGATAGATAGATAGATAGATAGATAGATAGATTATGCTAATTTACATTTATAAACCATAATAATTCGTACAACACATCAATCAAAACCACTAAATTATTTACAAGGGGAAAGTGTAACCTGTTCATGAAAAAATATGACGGAACAAATAAAATACGTAGGTAACTCAGTCACCCCAAATACCTTAAGATCGTATAAAGCGTTTGTCATTCCCAAAAAAGAGGAAATAAGTTACAAATGCATTTTAGTTCCCATGAAGACCGTCATATAGGAGGATACTAACAAGGTTATTGGTAACAAATAAATAGTTTTCACAGAATTAAAGGTTTTGAGTACCTGGGGTGACTCTGTGGCTCAAGCGACCTCTCCTGGGGTAATTTGAATAAGGTTCTCTATTAAAGGTATACTTCTTAACTCCGTATTATGCTAGACTTTATAAGATTCAATGGGACTTATGGATTTTCTCTGACTTCATCAGTCCCTGAATGATTAGCAACGACAACAAGAACTAAAATAAAACCAAGAGTAAAATTAATACCTATTTATCTGTAATTAAAGTATAAAAGGCAGTAATCCGTTTTGGGAACGCGTATCTAAACATCGCATCTCTTATGAGATGGAAAAATAAAAAAATAACCTAAATGCTTAAACCTTTTGAATCCCAGTTAGAAATGCTTATATCTAAGTATTTACTAAACGGACAAGATGATAATTTGGCATGTAGTTTCATATAAATGAGTTTGACGTTTAAAAAGTATCAATGTATAAAACTAGATATCTGCTAAAGCAATTATTTCGACTTAAATGCGTTGTTCAATGGAATAGATGTTTACAAAACCTGCAACTTAAATGGTAAAACAAAACCATTTTCCTTTTCTAACAATCATCACTGTATTAATTCCTTGACTAAATGTTTCTTCGGTTGTTATACTGGAAAATCAATTGTGTGTTAACTTTTTAATGAGAAATTTGAAGCGATAGCATATTTTAAAATAAAAGGATTTCCATATCAGATTATTTAAAAAGATGAAAGCTAATTTTTACTATAAAACTAATAATATTATATTATCCGTTCACGATGACGCGAGCTCTTTCAATTGATAACTGCAACTAATAGCGGTTGTTAACGCTTGGAAATCAGACTTTGAACACATAAATTAAGCCATAAAGTAATAAAATAACATTTCAAATTCTAAGTGCGTATTGGCAATTATTTAAACTCAATGGTAAATCCTTTAAACTAAAGCAATTTACTCATTATCCCATAGACATCCACATTTTCAAACGTTTTTGAATGGACATTAATAATGTGATCATCTCTCCCATGAATAACTAATTATACGCAAATGGCTTTTGACAGACGGTGTTAATAAGTCTAATACCCTAGAATATATCCCTAAATAATATTCCCGAATTTCCTTATGAATTCCTTAACAATTCCCGATTTCCTCCCTCCCAGACCCGCAGCATGCATTATCACAAATTCATGCATGTCCAACACGTCCAGTACTAATCTCTACTCCAGCAGATCCCAAAGATGACTGATCAGCTTCGTGAGGCGTTCCACGAAACCCTAGGTTACCATGGCAACCGCGGCCATCATTTAAATTAGTTTGTGTTGTATCTAACTATTCGGATGGCTTATACCAACTGCTTTCGCGTAAATCAACCACGCACTTACTCGGACTATGCGATTCGGTAATTTAAGAGACACAAGGAATTCCACGGCTATTTCTCACGAATAACTGTCAGTCACGTAGATTTTGGCTAATCTATTCACTGCCTTCGGTGGCTCTAAGAGTCCTTAGAAGCTGTTTCGTGTTCCCTAAATGGCCTGGATCTGGAAGGATCTAAACGCAGACGGTTATTGTTTCAAAAACGGAATAGGGTAAATATGTCTGATAACTCTTATCATATTTAAAATTGACTGTTAATATAGAATTATTTCATAGTTATGTTCTCCTCCCCTCTCTGTTTAGTGCTCTTGTGAAACAAGTTGCTCCTATAGTGGGATTGATTGTGTTGTGTTACATAAATGACTGATAAATTATTGCCAAATTATTAACGATGTATATAACAATGGTTAACTTAGTAGGACCGAATTTAAGTGAAATATACAGTCACGTGGGGATTAATTAGCGATGAGCTTTATGATTCTTAATACTGGAGCAGGCACACACTTAATACTAACCTTAATGATGGATCGGGCGACTGAGTCGCAATATTTTTCTTATAATTGTTTTTATTGTACGCCACACAATCATTATTCAAGCAAGTAATTTAATTAAGAGAAAGTATATCTGCCTACTTTTGAGAATTTCTCAATTTTACTTTGATAATTTGAAAAAAAATTCAAACTGAAATGAAATGTGTGTGACCTTAATAAAGGTCACAGACAATATAAACTAACATTAGAAAAATGATATTTGTCGACAAAACTGTCATATTTTGCTTAAGTTATTGTGGTTTTATTGTCTTTTGATCCCCGACAAACAGTATGCTGATTTTTTCTTTGCTTGTGTCTTTTTGATAGCTTGATGTGTTTACACTTATGGCTTTATATTTTTCCTAATGGAGATCTTAAAGTAGCATTTGAAATGTTTCCTTTAAACTCAAACGGTTCATTCTTCACGCTTCTCAAATTTACTTTCGCTATCATGATTAATATTCATTATTTCAATAGGTTGTTCCCTTGCTTGATCAATTTCAGCCTCCTTCAATAGAGATCCCAGAGGCCCATTTCTTTTTTTTTTCATATTCTTCTCATTTAAAATTATAAAGCATTATAAGTTGTACAACTCAGCTACAAAAACTCATAAGTTGTTCACAGGGTGGAAATGTTACATGTTGTTAGAAATAGGGTAACTACATCTGATAGCTTTTATCATTTTTATAATGTTCTAACTCTTATCATATTTAGAATTGACTGTTAATGTAGAATTATTTCATAGTTATGGTCTCTATCTATTTAATGCTCTTGTGAATGAAGTTACTCGCATTATGGAATTGATTGTGTTGTTTTACATAAATGATTCATGTATCGCCAGATTCTTAATGAGGTATATAACCATGTTTAATTTCGGAAAATCAAATTTATTTGTAACTTAAGGGTTACTGATGGGGTATTAGAGTGTTTCATTCATGAAGAACCTCAGGAACCTTAAGTGGCTGCAATAGCTTAGAGGTTATAGTCATAAACTCGTCAACGGTGAGTCGCGGGTTTTAACCCTGCTGTCATTGAAGACCAGTGGTGTAGAGTGGGCCGATGCACGTTAAATCTGTCGAAAACTCAGTGTTCTTAGTGTTGTTGGTGTGGTAAATAAAGGAGACAGTTCCAGCTCAGATGACGTCCTCATCAATAGATGGAGGTACAAAATTATACGAGGTTCGTTTCCAATAGCCCTCGCATTGCCTTTCAGTGCGACATTAATGTAACTTTCATACACTAACTCAGAAATCTTAAGTACCTTTATAGGAAGACAACTCTCAAAAAACAAATTACTTTGATGATGTTTCATAATTTCCTGGGAATCATATACAATCTAAGAATTAAGTGCAATCAATAATTTCAATACTTATTTTGACTAAATAATTTTATTAAGTTTCTGATTTTCACGTTATAATTCAGTTCATTTGTAATATCTATCAGGAATGCTTTACTTGTCAACTAGTTTTAAATGAAAATTTACGCATAACTTAAAATTATAGTATAATGAGTCTTGACTTTAGGAGCTCAGGAAAATGTTTCAATGAGACCCTACGGTTAAAAAAAGTTTGGAGACCCCTGTTCAAATTAATCGAATATATTTCTACAAACTTTAAGTTCTATAAGTTTTTACGAAAGGTTGTTTCTTTCTTATTCTATTAATCAATCTTTCTACTTATTATAGTTTATTTTCATTCCCTTTAATCCTTCAAAATAAAATATTTTTGTTTAAAATCGGAAAACAAAAAAGTACTAAAAAGGCTTTCTTTTTACGAGCACTCCTTCTGATAGAGGTTTTTTCATGGTGAGCGATGCAATGGGCCTCTTAAAAACTAGCAGTTGTAGTAATATATTTTTAAATAAATAAAAAGTGCTTTTTGAAAAATAGGTATGTAAATGAATTTTTTTTCTTTTGTAAAAAAAAATTAGCTTTTTTCCGACTTTTGACAAATCTATATTTGAATGCAACTTTTCAAGCTGCCTTTTTACAGTGTATGACGTGAATGAAATGTTTCTTAAGGGTCTCAGGAGTGTTACTTTTATCACGAGAACTGAAAATATAAACAGTTTTCAAATAGATATAACTCTTTTAATCTAAAATTATAAATAGTTCAAAAAAGTGCAAAATGTTTAAAATATAATCACAATTTAAATTTATTAACATATCAAAATAAGAAATATTTCTGTAATAAATACAAAATAAATTTTACGTTACGCATGCTATTTTCCAAACTTTAACCTTTGATGTATAAAACTTTATAGAATTATAAAATGTATCTATCTCTTTAAAACCTACCTAATTTTAGTATTATGTACCACTTGTATTTCACAATATTTGAAAAATATTGAAATTTATAAAAAAATATATATATGTATAAAAATGTTTATTTTTTAAAAAATATATAATTAATTATTCTATTTATATAAAATTAGCTATAGTGAGTAATAAGGGTATATTTAACTTTATAAATCAACTTATTGCTTGTAATTAGAACTAATATTTAGAAAATGCTCAAAGTAAAACTTAATCAATATTTCTTTTTCTCATTTTAATATGCTTATAATTTTAAAATCATGAATATATATTTTAAATATTTTGCACTTTTTTGAAGCCTGATTCTTTTATAAATAAGATATAAAATAATCGAATTGTTTAATTGTAGCCTAAAAGATTTGCATCTAATCGAAAATTGTTTATATTTTCAGCTCTCGAGACTAAGCTAACACCCCTATAGTAGTTTGGTTCTTTTGAACTCCCATCTATTTATCAAAGCATTTTGTTTGATATGTTCTGTAACTTGTATTTTACTTTTTATTTTTTAACTACTGTTATTCCACAGGATTACCAATAATAATAATTAGAGTTCAAAAACAAAACAAAGAAAAAATAATGGAAAAATTATATTTGTGTTTGATATATACGTATGTGCGTGTGTGTAGACAAAATGTTCTAAGAAATGAATAATACTTGTACTTATATAGCTGGGCTTTAGAGAAGTAAGCCAAGATTGTCAATATACTTCTAAAGTATTTTATAGTACATTATCTTATTATTACTGTTATTCCACAGGATTACAAATAATAATAATTAGAGTTCAAAAACAAAACAAAGAAAAAAATAATGGAAAAATTATATTTGTGTTTGATATATGCGTATGTGCGTGTGTGTAGACAAAATGTTCTAAGAAATGAATAATACTTGTACTTATATAGCTGGGCTTTAGAGAAGTAAGCCAAGATTGTCAATATACTTCTAAAGTATTTTATAGTACATTATCTTTCTACGATGCAACTTATTTAAGACTGAAAATCGTGAGTCATACACAGATGCATTGATTTGAAACACAAATCAGTTTAAGCTAGATTCAAGCTCAAGCGCATATATACGTATATGCATCGTTAATTTAGGGTTATTTGAATCATCGGCGTCCAAAAAAATGTAAATTGTTTGCCCTTACCTTTTGAGATTTATATAATATTTAATTACTCAATAAATTTTCCCTAATTAGAAAAAACACACTTCTATTCAGCAACTTAAAACACTATCAGTAAACTATTACACTCCAATCAACTAGAAATTTTTAAATACTAGCTAAAAGACATTTGACAATTTTTTTTTATTCCTGATTTGAAAGAGCAATTTTTTTCTAACTTATATACGAAGAAAAAAGTACTGCATCATTTACATCCTATTTCATGAGGGTATGCTTTCAGCTTCCACAACCAATGTGAATCATTAGCAAATGTAACAGTTTTGACAGGATTTTCAGAACGCAATTTCCTGTTCTTTTTAAAACTCACGCTATAGGTTACATTCGCGTCTTATCTGCCACTGTAAAGTCTAATTATAGACTACACCCTTTCCCTTCAAAATCTGCTGTTTACATGAAAAATATTTCTGTTCCTGGCAAAAAAGATATGTCATTTGAAAAGAAAAATCCACTTTTTTCTATTCCAAACTAATAAAAAAAAATTCAGCCGCTAAAGTAATTTATTAGTTTGGGGGTTTATTATTCGTTAAATAGAGATTTTTTGTCTTCATTTTAATCGACGTAAAAGAAAAATTCGTTAAATAGGGGTTTGGTAAATTGAGGTTCGACTGCACTTTTATATACATTTATGAATTGGACAACAGATATTTGAGCCAGGAGGTTTTTTCTGTGGAATAAAATACATTGACACTAGAATTTTTACTATTTTGTTTTACTTTGAAAGGAACGTTGTAAAGATATTACATTTTAGCGGGAGTTTTTCATGTTGTAGTCGAGGAAAAGAATTTTTGTCCCATGGAAAAAAAATAGAAATCACTTTTTATCAGAATAGGTTGTGATTTGGTGGGGGTCGGGTGTGGAGGGAGGGGTCTTGCCTAGGCTGCTGGATAGGTGATCATATTGGTTTAACATTGCTTTTTTCACTTAAAAAGCCTTAGTGAATCAGTGTTTGATCTACTTGTAATGGATTTGGCGATTAACTTTTACAGAATGTTTGGTACCTTGAAACAAAAAAAAAATATTTTGGACTGTTAAGGTATCGAACTGGTTCGGAATCGTGATTTTACAAAAGCGTATAAATGGATAATTTTTATGATAATTAGTTCCACTTAGATTAGAAAATGTATATAAAATTGTTTTAAGAATATAATTACAACAAAAAATTATTTTAGTAGAATATTTTGACAAAAAATGAACATAGAATGATCAAGTTTCAAATCATTCTCCTTTTATGAAAAATGCTTCTATTATAATAATAATTTGCCTGTATAGAGCTCAAACCTTGGTACAGAGGCTCAAGTAGAATTTTTGAAATATATAACTTAGAAGTAGATTTATTCATATTTTACTACAACAGAGGGGTGAAATTTTAAGGAAAAAACACCGATAATTATTTCAATTGGTGTTAACTTTGAAAATAAAGTAATTTCTTTAAAAAAATAGTTCAAACTCTCTGGAGAGAAGTCTAATATTTACTTTGTATAAGCAAAATAATATTTTTTAGAAGCATTTTTTTTATAAAAGGCAAACATTTGGAAAGAAGGTTATTCGAAGTTAATTTTTGCCAAAATATTGTATTAAAATAAGTGTTTTGTCAAAATGTCTTTAAAACAATTTTATTCGTGTATTATAATCTAAGTGACACTACATATCAAAAAATTATCCATTTATTCGCTTTTTTTAAAATCATGGCTCCAAACGTAGTCGGATACCTTAATTTGAAATTGCATATTGTTTTGGCGTTTGAATACTTTTTAAAGGTATTTTTGTAAAAATATTTCCTAATTATTTTTGTAAGGATCTAGCCTCCACGCCTACAATGTGGGAGACAGGGAACGAAGACTTGCCATGTTCAAAATCACTTAGTTTATTTGCAACACAAACAACAACACAAACTCGATCAATCAAAACTAAGAGATGCACCCAATTGAATCAATATAAATATAATTAACGAGGTATGTGAGGTAGGAGAAGACTTTAATTATCAGTAACATACCTGCTCCAATTCAAGTACTCTACCTTCCTATCTTTTCAATCTGAAATGATAAATCATCACCTTAACTATTACAATTATTTAGTACTAAATAACGGTGTTACACTTTAAATTTGATTAATCACTGCTCCGCCAGACGCCTACCCTATCTCTCCCTCCCTAACTTGAAAGTCTATATTGTAGTCTTAATTTGCATGTTCACGTTCTCTTCTTCAGAGGAAGTGTTCAAATAAAATAGCTTTTAAGGACCAAAAATTCCCCAAGAGGATTGTTAGTGAGAAGATTGCGGATAGGGCCGTCACATCTTCTCCTGTTTCTTTAAATATTGTAAAACGTGTAATATATGATTCTTCGTATTTTATGTTTAATTGTTTTCAGAAATTCAATATTTTTAAAATTGATTTATTATCTTGTTATTTCCTAAGTATGTAAAATATTCTCCTTATAAAAACCCCTTTAAAAATTTACATCAAGTACTTAAAATAGTGCAATACAAAACATAATTTCGTTAATAGTTAGTGACAATTGGAATAAGTTAGAAATAAGGTGTTAGGTATTAAAAGAAGAGAAACGTCACTGTACTTGCAGTAATTTAAGTATAAAAGTAAAAAATGTAATACATATAAACATTACGCGTGAAATTTGTATTGATAATTAAATTTTTACACAACTTTTCTAATTATTGATGAAGGAAGAATAATATTTCAAGCAATGACACAAAATGATGAAAATATGCTTGATGTCTAAAAGCGCCGGAGCCTAACAGCTATTGTTGGGGGAATTCAAGTTGATGTCATTTGGCACATGCTCTCAAATTTAGAACTTTACCATGCTTTTAGGGAACCAGACATTGTCAAATATATTAAAATTCAATGAATTAATTAGCAGGGTCACTATTAGAAGGAACAAAGGACGTTAAACAAATTTGAATTGGGAAATGCTTTTTCTCCATATTCCTTTTCCCTTCTTGCCAGCCCTTCTCATCTTCTTGCATGTTTGGATGTCTTCTTGAACATTGCCTTAACAGAGAGGACCCCTGTAAAATCAAGTTTTGGGCCCAGCAAGTTGGATTTTACAAAGTTACTTGGTGGCAGTCAGGCTTTAGGCTCCCTAAAACCCTGCCCTCCCCGTGATGCAGGGTTTACGGGGGTGTACATTACGCCACTATCATGGAGGCATTTGTTGGCTGAGCAGGAGAGGATTTTCGTATCCCTTGTGCGAAGAGGTCTTTTCGACCTTGTATAGGCTTCCCTACAAAAGAAGAAAAATCAATAAAACGCGTTCAACACAGAAAGTCTTTTTGGCAAAGCTCACGAGAACCAGCAAGTACTAGGGCTTGATACAACCTCAGGTGGGTTTATTGCATAGGCAGGGGTTTCGCTGCCCTAAGTGGGACTAATTGGAAGAACATGATAAAAAAACGACAGATGAGGATCAAAATTATTGAGAAACCCAAGTCACCTCCAGGACTGTCAGGCCCTGGGGGTGTCTTGTCTTGAGGGGGGTTCATTTTATTTCCACGATTTAAGTTTGGCTGTTGACAGGGCTCGATTATCATATCCGGATTGTGATAAGAATTATTTATATAAACATTTCCATTTTTATACTAAGCAAATAACAAAGTCAAACTTAGAACTCAAAATTTTCATCGACGCTTTCCTGGCAAATGGCTGTTATATGATATACAAAAGAAAGGACTAAAGAAATGTTCGTTGAATATTAAATATAGAAGAACATCTCTCTCTCGATATATATATAAATATATATATATATATATATATATATGTATATATATACATATATGTATATATATATATATATATATATATATATATATATATATATATATATATATATATATATATATATATATCAGCTTTTTCTAGATTCTGTAATTAGTATAGGGTGTTTTTTAGAGGTATAGAACTTTAAATTGCAGTAAAACAACGATGTATTATTCGATTGACATGAATTTTTTTTATTCGAAAGATAATCTTGTGGCATTACATTTTAAATGTGACCAAGCAAAGCGTAGATTCGTCGAATGGGCCCAAAACGAGATTGCCGTTGTTCCCGATTTTCATAAGCGAATTTTGTTTAGCGATGAAACGCACTTCTGGTTGAATGGCTACGTCAACAAACAAAACTGCCGCATTTGGAGTGAAGCTAATCCACAAGTGTATGTCGAAACACCGTTACATCCAGAAAAACTGACTGTTTGGTGCACTTTATCTGCTGGTGGAAACATTGGTCCGTACTTCTTCAAAAACGATGAAGGCCACAACGTTACAGTCAATGGTGATCGGTATAGAGCCATGATTACTAACTTTTTCATTCATGAATTGAACAATCATGATGTCCAGGAGCTGTGGTCCAACAAGACGGCGCAACATGTCACACAGCTCGTGCCACAATCGATTTATTGAAAGACACGTTTGGTGACCGCCTAATTTCACGTTTTGGACCTGTGAATTGGCCTCCAAGATCTTGTGATTTAACATCGCTAGACTATTTTCTGTGGGGCTATGTAAAGTCATTGGTCTATGCGGATAAGTCACAAACGCTTGACCATTTGGAAGACAACATTCGCCGTGTTATTGCCGATATACGGTAACAAATGTTGGAAAAAGGCATCGAAAATTGGACGTCCATATTGGACTACATCCGAACCAGCCGTGGCAGTCCTATGCCAGAAATCATATTTAAAATGTAATGCCACTAGATTATCTTTCGAATAAAAAAAATTCATGTCAATCGAATAATACATCGTTGTTTTATTGCACAATTTAAAGTTCTCTACCTCTAAAAAGACACCCTTTAAAATTAGGTTATATCGCCCTGCTATATTAAGACATTTATATGTTTTTCGTAGATTGTTTAATGGCACAAGGTAGGTTGAGCAAAATATCGAGAATAATATACTGCAGTGTGAAGTTTTATCAGGAGATAAGGAAGGTGAAATTGTATGTATACCAAAGATCACGCTGGTCACTCCTGTGGACTTGGATATGCCATTCGTAGTAAAACGTACACAATTCCCTTTGTAATGGGCATTTGCCATGACTTTTAATAAATCACCGGGGCAGAGTTCTGAAAAGGTCAATTTTTGTGTAACATGGAAGGAAACAGTATTTACTTACTAACAATTGCATGTGACTCTGTCAAAGTGCAGAAGGGAGGAAGGAAAAAAAATAATTAAAATTTAGATTGAAAGGTGATTAGGAACATATTGTTTTTGAAGAGGCACTAAATTTCAAATTAAAATGTGGAGATGACGACTCGAATTCTTTTTTTATTCTTCATTACAATATATTGAAAAAATCAGAACTATATAATGCATGTACATTACAGCTTTATAATCTGAGCAATGAATATGAATACTTATATAATTTTTACAATGGGGGTTTTTTCGTCATTCGGTGGACAGGGATTACCTCATCTTGTAATTTGTAAAGAATATTTGATTGGATTAGGAGGTTGAAAAGCAAAAAGACAAAATTGAAAGAAAAGCGGAAGTTTAAGCATCTTTGTTAATAATTACAAGTAAAAGGCTGTAAATATTTAAACCTTTTATGAGCTTAGGTGTTTTTAATTAATTTTGATGGAAACAGTCTGGCAATTTTTAGAGAAGACTGCAACACTTATTTTAAAAATTACCTTAAGAAATGTACTTAATTTCTAAGAAATGATTAAGTACATAATTAATTATACAAAATAAATCCAGTGAAAAAAAATCAAATATGATAGCAAGAAAATTGTAAATTGTAAACAGTACTTCTAAGAATTAAAATTAGCTCTTTAAAAATACATACTTAATTTAAAAATCAAAGAAAGCAGCACAGTATGATGAATTAGGAATATCCAAACAAATTCAATTTGTTACAAATATTTGGATTTGGAGATTTCGGAAATAAAATGATGCATATGTTTTGTGTGGTAATTTTCATCAAAATATAAAAGAATGAGAAAATAATTAGTATTAAGATAAAAATATTGAGCGTTTGTGAGTTATAAAATTAAAAAAAAAGTACCACATTGAAAACTGAAATAAAATGTGTTACTTCCTAAAGAGTCTCTACAGAACATAAAAAAGGCTCTTTATTAATAATTTTACGATAACTTACTATAAGTTCCATTTAATAAGCCCATGGCATCCCAAATCAACTGAGGTCGACCATGGAAGCTGATTGGCCAGTGAAGCTAAAGACCTGCAAGCTAAAGAGACTAATGTTAGTTAAGGGGGTCCGGCACTTCCATAGCAGCCCATGTTAAATTACGTAAGTTTATGTACCTTTTCTCAGAAACTTCTAGCTACTAACAGATGAAATTTTAATAGTAGGTTATCTTGTTGTGACTTATGCCACTTTCCTGACGAATTCAGGTCAAGGCCTGTGAAATTCATTGGGGCTAAGGGCTAGAAATTACGTCTGCCATTAGCCTTAGCCTTGAGCACCATGTAGGTGACAGCACGTTTTTGCTCGGTTCCACCACAATTTAGAGGGAGGAAACCCTGGAAGTGGTCAGGGGCCTCCCGCCTCTCTTCCCTTTCCACCAACCACACGAGAGGATTTGCTGCTCGACGGCTATTTAGAGTACCCCATGCCGCAAAGGCACTATACATTTACAAACACCCATGTCTTCTCAGGATTCGAACCCCATCCCTACGGCATCAAAGTCAGCATCGTTAACCACTATACCGATTGGGCGACACAGCAGGTTATATGTACTATCAATAAAATTTTAATGGATGGTTTTGTCTTTTTGTTAAAAATTAAAATATTTATGATTTTTTTAAAAAAAATGCCATTTTTTTTCTTAAAATTTTCTTTAAAAATACATTATCTGAAACAGTTCGCTAGATATATCTTATTCCCTCCATTAAAATGTGTAAACATATTGACAGGACAGTAGCTCACTGAAAATTTGAGGATCCTACATTAATTAGTTTTTGAGAAAAAGGTACATAAAGGGGAAAATATTGCATTTTGAGAAAACAGGCTTTAAAGTAAAAATTTGTAATTTGTCAATGTGAGAGTGGCTTTTTTTAAAAAAAAATACTTCTAAATATTGTATTTCTATATACCATATAACATTTTAAGTTGAAATGTTTTAACTTTTAAAAAATGTAAAATGTCAAAATCGATATATTTTTTTTTTTTTTTAATTCATGTGCCGCACCCCTGTAAGACTGTTGAAACTCACAGAATTCCCAATTAAGTTGTGTGAATGTTTGGAGAATAGGTGCCTCCTCAGGTGTCAGCCTTCTCTCTTGACCGTGATTGAAACTTACGAAGTCCGTCAACAATAACATTTTGTGTTGTTTCAGACAGTAACACAAAGAAAAAAATCAACTTACAAATAATCTATAATTTGCATATAACAAATTATAAATTACATATTAAACAATAATTATTATACACCTGTCGAATGTACAAAATCAAATAAATACATTAAAATAATAATTAAAGAATGTATTTTTTTCGAAGTTATATATTTGAGAAGGTGCATATACTTGTGTTAGAAAGATGTTTCTAGTGCACTTCAAAAACAACTACAGAATATTAAAACAAAAACATTTACAGCGAAATTAAGAAATCTAGTTAAGAAATTTATCATATTGAAAGCAATTAGAACGGTTTTCTAGATAAAATACAAATTTAATGATATACCCCTTTATCAAAATACTGCTATTATTGTACTGTGTAAATAATACTCCAGATATACTTTGTAGCTTTCAAAATGTTCTGTAATAAATTAGCTAATTTATGAAGTGTAACATTTATTCACAAAGTAAGAAAAGCTTAATGTATGGTACTGCTTATCGACATAGCTTACAGTCTAAAGCTGTAAATCTACACAGTGAAATTGGATGGAAATAATTTCAAATAGCTTTTTTATCAAGAATCTTATTTTTTTCCCTTTGAAAAACAAATATGTCCCTCAGATACTTCTTTTTCTAGAGAGAATCTAAAAATAATGATAATAGGTTTTTTATTCCCCCACTAATGGTATAAGAAACATTGCTTTTATTTAACTTACGGCTTACTCATTTTTTTAATGTTAATATTTATTGTAATGTAAGATGAATGATTTTTAGCCAATACATCTTCTGCGGGAAGGATTTTGTCACATAAATTGTTGATACTTATGCCACATGATCAACAGTACCATCAGATCAAGGTCCATGGAATTCATTGCGGTATAAGGGGTTAGAAATACGCACGATTTTCGTTATCTGTAGATTTGAACACCATGCTGATGACAGTACTATTTGGGTTGGTTTCACTCCAATTTTGAGGGAGAACAGTCTGGAGGTGGTCAGAGGCACCCCACCTCTCTTTCCCTTCCACCAACCTCAAGAGATGACTTGCGTCTCGACGGCTATTTAAAGAATCCCCATGCAGTAAACTCACTAAACATTTACAAACATCCATGCCTTCTGCTGGATTTGAACCCAGATCCTACGACATGTAGACAGCGTCACTAATCACTGTACCGCTTGCGCCCCTGTTATATTTCATGTATTAATTTAAAATTCTAAGAGATTTAGTTTTAGCATGCTTCAAATATGTATTTTTTAAAAAGATTTTTTAACGAAGACCAACAGGTGCATGCAAATATATATAAAAAAGTAGTAATATATGCGTTTATTATATAAATTCAGATGAAATATTTTTATGCTTTTGTATTTACACACAAAAAGAAAAAATAAAAGCAATTTTTTTATATATAATGTGAACTTTTATATAGCAACTGATTTTCCTATAAATTCGCAATACCAACTTATTTGTTTTATCAAGCACAATTAACATTATTAGATTTTAAAGTTAATCAAGTTTATCATTGCCAGTTAATGATGTTCAATAATTTAAATTGTTCATATGTAGTTTACCCCCCAAAAAACTAAATTTTTTCTCCACTCTTAAGTATAGATTTCATCATATAACGTTATATTACATCAAAAATAGAGCATTTGCTCAAATACAAGTATCTTTCGAATAAAGTCATGAATTTTATAAGTTGTATCGAATCTTAATTTCTTAATTATAAGGAATATTTTGTAGTTTCAAATTATGTGTAAGTAAAAATGAATAAAGCTTATAATATGTAACTAACATTTTAAAACCCTCACATTTAAATTGTAAATTCCTTTTTCCGCGTTCACAGTATTTTTAAATAACAATTTTCAACATATTCGATTAGTTAGTATTTCTGAGTTTTCTATTCAAACACAGGATTGTACGTGCGTGTTCATCACACATACCAGTAAGCTATGCATCATGACATTTTAGGTTATTTAATCCTTATATCTGTTATAACTATAGTTACTTTTTAACACGACTTTAATAGCTTCACCTGCATGTAACAGAATCTTTGAACTCCATTTTTACCTACTTTAAAAGGTCATATTCATTCGAAATTTAGCACACTTGTCAAGGATCGATGGCAATAGAAGAATTTAATAATTTTGTTAAAATATCCTGGTTTTGATCATCATTAATAACGATTTCCCATTTTCAGATTTAGAGACAAAATTATTAAGTTACAACCCTAAAGTGCTCATGGTTAATACAAATACAACAAACAAAAAAAGTGTTCTTTACTTGAAAAAGAAGAGGACAAGTCAGTAATTTCCTGGTTAGATTAACTATAAAAGCGTGTTTTTTTTTTTTTCGGGGGTAAACTATCATTTAATATTTTCAAAACTTACTTAAATTTTTAATTTGTTTCAGCCTCTAATTTTTGAATTCCTACTATCTAAGTATAATACATTTTAAGATAATTATACTAAAAAGTTAAAGTTATTAAAGTTAACACTTAAGGTTTCGTAATCTTTGCCTTTTATGTGTGTGCTTGTAATTGAAAAATACGTAGTCTAAAGTTGCAAATCAATAAAATTATATTTAATGCCATTAAAGAAGTATATAATTCCCAGGGGTACAGAAAGCACATTAGAAGGGTAAAATTAAAATTAACAAGGCATTTAAAGTGAAACTATTAAGGTGAGTAGAAAACCTCTATACCGACAATGTTAAATTGGCTGTTTTCGATTACTTTTTCTCAAATTCTGATAAATGCACATGTTTCAAAATTTTCATTCCATTAAAGTACACTTTTCTCATTATACTGAAATTAATTTTTAGCTAAATTTTAAATTTTCATAATTTGTAAAATAAAGGGTGTTTTTTTAGAAGTATAGAACTTTAAATTGCAATAAAACAACATTCGATTGACATGAATTTTTTTATTCGAAATATAATCTTGTGACATTACATTTTAAATATGATCAAGCAAGACGTAGATTCGTCAAATGGGCCCAAAACAAGATTGCCGTTGTTCCCGATTTTCATAAGCGAATTTTGTTTAGCGATGAAGCGCACTTCTGGTTGAATGGCTACGTCAACAAACAAAACTGCCACAGTTGGAGTGAAGCTAATCCACAAGTGTATGTCGAAACACCGTTACATCCAGAAAAACTGACTGCTTGGTGCGCTTTATGGGCTGGTGGAATCCTTCTTCAAAAACGATGAAGGCCACAACGTTACAGTCAATGGTGATCGGTATAGAGCCATGAATACTAACTTTTTTATTCCTGAATTGAACAATTATGATGTCCAGGAGCAGTGGTTCCAACAAGACGGCGCTACATGTCACACAGCTCGTGCCACAATCTATTTATTGAAAGACACGTTTGGTGGCCGCCTAATTTCACGTTTTGGACCTGTGAATTGGCCTCCAAGATCTTGTGATTTAACACCGCTAGACTATTTTCTGTGGGGCTATGTAAAGTCATTGGTCTATGCGGATAAGCCACAAACGCTTGACCATTTGGAAGACAGCATTCGCCGTGTTATTGCCGATATACAGCCACAAATGTTGTAAAAAGTCTTCGAAAATTGGAAATCCAGATTGGACTACATCCGAGCCAGCCGTGGCAGTCCTATGCCAGAAATCCTATTTAAAATGTAATGCCACAAGATTATCTTTCGAATAAAAAAAATCATGCCAATCGAATAATACATCGTTGTTTTATTGCATTTTAAAGTTCTATACCTCTAAAAAACACTATTTACTTTATCAAACATCAAAACCCATTTTTCGCATAAAATATTGTAAAAAAATTTTTTTGAGTTTTTTACAAAAAGCTCATTTCAGCATACATTATCCATCATTATAAATATATTATAAAAAAAACTACATACCTGTCAATAGTAGTTTCGCTTATTCTCTTAAAAGGTATAACGAACATCAAAATTTACATTTTGAGATAAATTGATTGTAATGTATACTGTGAGACTTCTAATTGGCCAGGAAATAAAAAAATATAAAAATAAAAGGCTCAATTTACAATAAAAGATGCGTGTTTTGGTTTATATCAGATGTTCAACTCTTAAGCAAAAGCGAAGTACTTTGTTTACATTTTTTGCCATTTAAATTAGCTCAGTTTGACGATAACTTAAAGATAGGTTTTAAGGGCTTCTGATTAACCTAAAGGTTAAAGTATGGTATTTTTAGAAAGATTAAAATCTATACAATTTGTAAATGTAACAATTTCAAATTGTCAAAAAGAAAAAGATTTTATCTTTCCAACTCCTCTTAAAATTCACGTAATATTATAAAATATATATTTGATAAAAATAATTCAAGCACTTTCAATAAAAATGTTTTATGCAATTGCTTCGACCCATTTGGTTTCGAAAGTTAAATTGTTGCGGTCATAAACTCTAGTCCAATGTTGTTGCACTCGATTCATGAATACGAGTTAAGTGGCCCTGATGTGCAATGTTATCGAATAATAATCATGATATTATTTAAATTTATAGAGGAGCAAAGTTCTCTCGTTGACGTGTGTGGAATTTTGGAAATTGGGGTTCATCCTCATCTCTTTATCAGGGTTTTTGTTGACTAGGTACAGCACCAATATACATCAATTTGGAATAACCAAATAAATCAATCAGATCCAAACGAAAAATATCTGCATGCATATATATATATATATATATATATATATGACAGGCCCCAGGCCTGCTGGTAAAAGAGGAGGGTATCATCTTTATAATATTCCTTTATTACGCTTTCATCATATATAATCTAACATGGCGGACCTTTTGCCGCGCAACCGGGTGTTACCAAATACAGCATCGCAGCGAGGAGACACCAGCCAAGTCCTTTCTTAGTATGCGTTCGCCTTCGTCAGCGCTCGTTGCTCCTTTTAACAGGCTTGTTTACTCATAAATCCTTACGCGATGGTAAAGAGTTCGCTCTATTTTCATTTATTACTTCCTTAATTTTGAACCTAAACTTTTCAAACCTGACAAATTTCCCCCCCTCCGCTGAAGTCTGGCACAGCCAGATTGGCCATTTCTGACTGGCAAGTCCCCAGGGAAAAATATTATATTTCAATGATATCAAATTCCCCAAATGAAATAAAAATCTAGAAGATATAATAATTGTGTAAAAGAGTGGGCTGGTGAATCCTAACATGTACAAAAAATAGCAATAATGAATAACAAAGTATCAAAAATTTGGTATAAAACTTTGTGTTACATAGAATTGTTTTCTGAAAAATATCACACATCTAATACTTCCACTATGACTATAATAATAATGAGGTTAATAAAAAACAACATAAGAAAGATAATTCACATTCAAAAATATAGTAGTACTAAACAACATAACATAAGATCAAGTGAAATTCTCACTAAATGTGCACCAATAGTAAACAATGTTAATAAAGTGATAAATGTTGAAAAGTTACAAGTACTTCAAAATTGTATTGGATGTTGGAATAATGAGTACATAAATACATAGAAGAATAGGTATAGAGTAAATAACAAGATTTTAGGAATAATGGTAAAGTAAATACATAAAAAAGACATACATGGAGTAACTTACAGCAACATGATTTTAGGAATAATGGTAAAGTAAGTACATACAAAGAATAGATATAAAATAAGTAATAGCAAAATGAGTTTAGGAATAATGGTAAAGTAAATACATAAGAAAGACATACATGGAGTAACTAACAGCAACATGATTTTATGAATAATGGTAAAGTAAGTACATACAAAGAATAGATATAAAATAAGTAATAGCAAAATTAGTTTAGGAGCTCCCAAAAAAGAAAAGATTACATAACTATAACACAGAAATTTATCAAAATAAACACAACATCAACATTATATCAAAATATCACTAGAAATATAAAATGCAAAGAAAAATAAGGGTATTTCAGATATATCAAGTACAGGTAAAAGTTCAATCAATGTAATGTTTCACAGTCCTGTCTTGGAAAAATCATAGTTCAATGTTCATCATCCAATTATTGTTTATCACACAGTTCTTTTGTTTATTATTAGAATCTCTACTCAATCAACTCATTTCAAAAACATACAACCATAATAAAATCTTCATAACATCACATACTATATTTTAACTTTCAGAATATACTTATCACAAATAATCACAATGAAATTATTATAACACAATGTACCGTAAAATGACCTCATCACAATGTTTTCATACAGTCCATAATTCAGTTTTTTTTTTTTTTTTTAAATAGTCTTCAATAATGTGTTCATTATGAATAAAGATACAATACAAATTCAATTACATTAAATTTTGATTTTCATAATGTAAACAAGTCTTAAATTCAATTTTTAAACACAACTTTTATTATTATTATAAATATTTTTTTTTAAAATAACAGTGCACTTCTTCCAAAATTACAATGCACTTCTTCTTAAAATTACAATGCCCTTCTTTTAAAATTACAATTTACTTCTTCTCCCCCCAATGTTTGAGAAAACAAACTCTATAACAAATATAAATAAGAATTTAGCATAATTGGAAATTGGATTTTGAATGAAATGGTTTTAATCTTGTAGAATGAACAATATCTGTTAATTTTCCTGTATATTGATTTGGTTTATCTATTTCATAAGTAACATTTGAGAGTTTTCTGACAACTTTAAAAGGACCATTATAAGGAGATTGAAGTTTACTTGAATTAGGGTATGAGAAATTTTGATATAATACTAAATCTCTAACTTTAAATTTTGCATCAACATAATGTTTATCATACCTTTGTTTATTTATCTTATGATGCTTAATTGTTCTGTTTACTGCAATTTGTCTAGCTTGTTGTATAGGTGGATAGTTTAATTTTACTTGATTAGGTAATGGCGAATCATATGGCAAAGTTCCAAACATTAAATATGCAGGTGGAAAGCCAGTAACATCATGTGGCGAGTTATTGTATTCATATGTAACTTGTTCTAATAATTTTGTCCAAGGAGTTTTTGTAGTTGAATTGACTTTACATCTTAATTTTGCTACTAATGTCTGATTAACTCTTTCATTCTTTCCATTGCATTGTGGTCTATTTGCTGAAGTTAGTAATTGTCTAATATTATGATGTTTTAAGAATTTCTTAAATT
This sequence comes from Trichonephila clavipes, assembly GCA_019973935.1. Lineage (NCBI taxonomy): Eukaryota > Metazoa > Arthropoda > Arachnida > Araneae > Nephilidae > Trichonephila > Trichonephila clavipes. Next base: position 70,111 of record BMAU01021051.1, on the reverse strand, counting down.
TAGATGAAGTGAATGCAGCATTTCTATCACTTAAAAGTTGTTTTGCGCATTGAATTGAAAAAATTTGTTTTAAGCAATTTGTATAAGTTTCAGAAGTGACACTTTTGGATGGAAATGTCCAAGCATATCTGGTAGCATGATCCAGAACAATATGCAGGTATTTCTTTTGTGAATTATGATAATTAAATCCTCCTACAGTGTCTAGTGAAATCATTTCAAATGGTTCTTCTGCTACAGGAACTTCTAGCAATAATCCATACTTTTTTGTGTAGACTTTTTATTCATTTGACATGTCTCACAACATTTAACAAAATTTGAAATGTCTTATATAATGTCCTTCCAGTAGTAAATTGGGGAAATTAATTTTAACATCTTTTTTACACCTGGGTGACCAAATTGTTCATGTGCAGTTGTAATTAATTTTTCTCTCAAAGATAACGGTACTACAATTTTAATTAAATTCTTTTTCTTAACTGTTAATACATCATTAATTTTTATATATTTTGATCATTAATGTTCTCTGAATTTTGGTATTTAATAATTTCATCAGTATTTAAAAAATGACAAATGGGTGATATATAATGGCATGCAGGGTTCCTCGACAACATGTCTGCTTCAACATTTAATTTACCTTTTATATAAACTATCGAATATTCATACTGAGAAAGTTTTAAACTCCACCGAAATAAACGTCCAGTTAAATGTTTTACACTTTTAAGCCATTGTAAAGCAGCATGATCAGTATGTATTGTGAATTTGGATCCATGTAGGTAACAGCGGAATTTATCTAAGGCCTCTATAATTGCTAAACACTCTTTTTCTGAAATTGTATAATTTTTTTTTCATGTTTAAGTAATTGTCTCGAGTGATAAGCTATGGGGTAAAGTGTTCCATCTGGGTGTTGTTGTTTCAAGACTACGCCTATTGATTCCTGACTTGCGTCACAAAATACATGACATGGATATTGTGAGTTGTATAATTTAAGTATAGGTTTTGATATTAAACAATTCTTTAACTTTTGATAAGCTTCTTGACATTCATGTGACCAATTCCAAATTGCATCTTTTTAAGTAACTTATTTAATGGTACTCTAAGTTTTGCATAATCTTTAATAAATTTTTGATAAACATTGATGGAACCAAGGAATCTTTGGAGTTCTTTCACATCTTTAGGTGGTACTAATTTTCTTATTGTTTCAATATTTGGATTACTTGGGGAATAATGACCTTGTGTTATTTCATATCCTAAAAATTTTATTTTTTCCTGTGCAAACTGACATTTTGATTTTTAAGTTTAATGTTTTCTTTTTTACAAATTTGAAATATTGTATATAAATGAGTTAAATGCTCTTCCCAAGATTGTGAGAAAATTATTATATCATCAAAATAGTTTAAAGCAAAAGTTAACTGATATTTTTGTAAAATTTGTCTTATAGTTCTTTGGAAAACAGCTGGGGAATTTTTCCAGCCAAATGGAAGTCTTAACCATTCATAGAGTCCAAAATTAGTTGTGAAAGCCAGTTTCTCTGCGTCTTTTTCATGAATTTTAATGTGCCAATAACCACTTGTTAAGTCGAGCGTAGAGAAAAATTTAGCATGAGTTAAATCATCAATTACAAAGTCTATCAGAGGTACAGGGGTGGAATCTTTTCGTGTGATTTCATTTAGTTTTCTATAATCGATACATAATCTTGATCTTTTCCCTTCATCCTTTTTGTATGCTAAAGTTACAGGGGCAGCATATGGGCTATGGGAGGGTCTAATAAAACCTGCTTTTAACAATTCTTCTATCTGTGTTTGTATTTCTTTAGATTCTTGTTGACTGTTTCTATAAGGGCGTAAACTTATAGGAAGGTCTGAGATTAAATGAATTCTTTGTGGCTCTAAATTGATACAACCTACATCATACTTATTTTGTGAAAATATGGTTTGAAATTTGTCAAGAAGTTGGGTTAAATCCCCCCATTGCTCACTAGTTTGTTTTGGTACTGTGTCCTCAACAACCATGGCTGGGTTAAACAATCTTTTCAGATCAGCTTCAGGGCTGTCTGGTACTTGATCTAAACCTTTATTATTCTTAACTTTAATATTATCTTCATTATTTGCATTATAGTAGTTCATATTTTGATCATTATTAAGAGTTTTACAATATGTCCCATGATATGTTCTCAACTCACCAACGCACTTATTTACATATTTAATATTACTTAAATTTTTACCACATTGAAAAATACACATGTTACGAATACTAATGTCAAGCTTAAATAAATGTAAATATTCAAGTCCTAAAATAATATAAGGCAATTCAGTATCAATTACAAACAAATCTATTTGCTTAGATATACATCCAATATTCATATAAACTTTAATTATACCTTTGGGTTGAATAGTCCCACAAGTTTGATTTATTTTTACATTACTATTTTGTATAATTTTAATGTTTTTTAATTGTTTAGCTAAATTTATTGGAATTAATGACACATTGCTTCCTGTGTCAATTAGAGTACAAAAGTGCTTGGAACATACCATTGACTCAATAATTAGTTGTCATCCTTGCCTCTGGTTATTTTCGTTTCTGGGCGAGTACAGATTATGTCTATTCTGTTGTACAAACTGCCTAGGTTGACTGTTGTACTGTTGATTTCCACTGAATCTCATCATGTGCGATTGATGTGGCTGTCCATGATTTCCTCTTGACTGGAATCTGTTCTGTGGATCAGTTCCTCTGTGTACACTACCGTATGCGTGATTCCATCGGGTATAACTTCCAGTATCTACCTGTTTTCGGTCTGCGCTGTCCGGTGTTACTGCGATTAATTGTCGCATGGTTGAGATCCATTCGCAGGGTGTCGAAATCTTCTTGATAACTAGGAACTTTTGAAATTCTAAAGGAATCGATAATGTCATATGCTCCACAATTGAACTGTCATCATAATTTAGTTTCTTCCCCAACGAAAGTTTTTCCGTAAAAAAGGAAATTAATTCTTTAGTATCGTTTAGTTTTAATTTGTGAAATTTTCGAATATCCTCTTGTTTCGTCGCATCGAACACCGTCATTAATAGTTCTTTACTTTCTTTGTAAGACTTTTCAAATAATTGGTTTTCATACCAAAATTTTAAATAGACTCCCGTGAGATATCTAGGAATATTTTGCTTCTTCCATTGTTCATCTTTTTGATATTCCAAACATTGTTGTTCAAAACAGTCCAAAAAACTTTTACAACTACTAAACTTATTAAGATCAAATTCAGGAAAAAAGAAGGGTTCTTTGGATGTGATGACTGGTGACTCCTGCAGGAAATAGTCGTCCTCCATGGTAGTATCGTTTTCAATGCAGTCGCTCGTTCGAAAAAAAAATTGTTGAAGTTAATTCGTTTGGTTTCCTCGCATATTTTTCGGTTCGTTAATTCATCCTGCCGGCTCTTGACAGGCCCCAGGCCTGCTGGTAAAAAGAGGAGGGTATCATCTTTATAATATTCCTTTATTACGCTTTCATCATATATAATCTAACATGGCGGACCTTTTGCCGCGCAACCGGGTGTTACCAAATACAGCATCGCAGCGAGGAGACACCAGCCAAGTCCTTTCTTAGTATGCGTTCGCCTTCGTCAGCGCTCGTTGCTCCTTTTAACAGGCTTGTTTACTCATAAATCCTTACGCGATGGTAAAGAGTTCGCTCTATTTTCATTTATTACTTCCTTAATTTTGAACCTAAAATTTTCAAACCTGACATATATATATGAGATAATTTCAATAATATAATCTGTTATAGCTCTTAAATTATTTAAGTTCCAGTCATTCAGGACAACCATGTAATTATTCTAATTGGTTACACGTCTACCGGGGACTTTTGAAACTTTTTCCATCCACCTCCAAAATCGCCTGATGTCCCACTGAAAATAAATAGTGAAACTCTGGAAAGCCCGCTCTCTTCGCTCTTCTCTCTGTAAACATGTAGACAACCGGCTGCCACGCGTGGTGTGTTTCTTTGTTATCTTTGTTATGTGTAGTGTTGTCCATGCTTTATATTTATGTGTTTCAAGATGTAAATAAACTGGATTTACAATTTACAAAACTGCATCGTCAATCCCATCATAGAAAATGCATCTATATACAGTATCATTCACTCAACACCGGCCACGCCCTCTCCTTTCGTCGTTAGAATAGTATCCACTCGCCACAACAAATTATGTCAAACTTCTAGTTTTATTATATATATATATATATATATATATATATATATATATATATATATATATATATATATATATATATATATATATATATATATATATATATATATATATATATATATATATATATATATATATATTCATATATACATATATATACATATATATACATATATATGTATATATATATACATATATATATATATGCATATATATATGTATATATATATATGTATATATATAAATATATATATACATATATATATATGCATATATATATGTATATATATATATGTATATATATAAATATATATATACATATATATATATGCATATATATATGTATATATATATATGTATATATATATATGTACATATATATATATATATATATATATATATATATATATATATATATATATATATATGTATAAATCATGAGACTATCCTTAAACGCAATAATAAAATACTTTTTTTTATAAGGATATACGTTAATAAATACATCAAAAATTTGAAAACGCTTCCAAACCTGAAAGCAATTTTTCCTCCAATCAAGTGATTTCTACTTTAGAATAAACCTTATATTAAATTGTGCCATACATTTTTATTCCAGACAGTATTCTAGACCGTGTGAATGTTTCTATTAGAAACTGAATTTTCAAAATCCAAATTGAGCATTTCTACCATAAAATACTAAACTCAGGTAAAACCAACATAAGCAAAAAAGAAATAATATTTGATTTTTCATCAGACCTCGGCTAGACAGCAGAAATTTGAAAATATCTGCACATATATTCCGCCTGAGATATCGCATCATTTAAAATACTCTTTCCTATTTTATATTGATGGCAAAATATATCCTATGAGTTTGTGTTGAATTTTTCGGTGGGAACTCTAGGGGAAATTGTTAACAAATGCGATGCATTCTTCATCGCCGAGATCCCTTTTACCTCTCACTTCAGAAAAAAATGTTTTGAAAAAGTGGGTCTACGGGATATGTCTATTCATAAAAAATATTTCGTGATCTCTTTAGGAAGGATGTACTTCCGGAATTTCATCGAGATAAAACATTTATTGGTGTGATTCAACAGCGTCATGTGGGCAAATGTCCTGGTGGTTATGACTTCGAATAGAAATAACATATTTCGGTATCGAAGACTTTTCAAACAGATTTGTTTTATTAAATCCCTATAAATGTCTCAAACGTTTTACTAGATTGAATAACTGAATTTTTAAACTATGAGTGAGATTGAGATTGAAGAAGAAAAAGGAGTTTGACATTATATATTATGGATAAAAAATTAATATTGTTACGTAGATTCGAATTTGAGGATTTCATGCAAAACAATCACAAGGAAAATAAACAGTTCTTTAAGAGCGAGGCGAATTTATTATCAAAAATCTAATCCTTTAAATACAGGATTCAGCGGCGATATTCACAGAGTAAATCTCTGAATGTCTTCAATCAGCAGCAATCAAATACAATCTCTAATGTTTAAGAATACACATAAGTAAAATATTATTCACACAAGTACAGCCGAGCTGTAATCGCTAATAAAAACAGTCTTCACTATTCACTGGATAAAATCAGACTAACTGGTTGCGGTTGGCACGTGTATTTTTAGGCGCGGCAGAAACTTCCAGAAATATAACCGCTCGTCTCATCGAGCGTGACGTTAATAGAGAGATCTTTTACTTTCTAGAATAATCCAGAGGGCTCCGAACTCGCCAACATGGTCGCCAATGACGCCAAATTGGTCACTAAAAATGATGCCAACTTGGCTCTACCACCAAGATTTCGCCAAGTTCTCATTGAATCGCCATTATAACGTGAGGGGCGGCATTGCTTGTGAACAATACAATTTTAACATGAAATAAATATAACATAGAGTAATTTAAATGTATTAAACACCCAAATACAAATTATTTACACTAGTTACACAAAATTCGTAACAGTTTACTATCAAACACAGTTGAAATAAAACGAAATATTTCTTTTTATCCACATTCTTTGTTAATATTTTAATTTTTCACCAGCCGCTAACCGCTTTGCTGAATATTGATATAGTAATGTATGCTTGTATATTTTTTTTAAAAAAGTATTGATATCATAGGGTTAAACTTTCAATTGTTTCGAAAAGAAACCCCCATTTTATGGCCCTCACCTCTTGAGTTAAATCTAACTTGGATTTGAATTGCTAGAACGGCATATTTTATTTTTTACACGTTCATGATTCCAACCCATGGAGAACCATTCTTAGCAAATTTGTTAAGAATTTTTTTCTTTTGCTAAGAAATATCCTCGTCACATTTCAAGTCTATTGGTGTAGTATTTTAAAAATGGGAACTTTTATAAATAAAGCAAATATTTTTGTCAATTGAGGTTATTTTCTGCAAATACCACCCACACCAGATTTATACTCAATGAAAGAAATGTGTTTTAGTGTGTGCCAAAATTTCAAAACTGTGGTTTTATAACTTAAAAATGGGAAATTTTATTTAATACCCCACCCCTTCACCCGGAAGCTGATTTCCTAAGAACCCATTCTTAAACGTTGCCAAATAAGATACCAATTGCAGGAAACGTTTTTTAAACATAAGTAGAAACGTTTATTATTATTTTATTTTATTTATATCATATTTTAGTACGAATTTTAGTTTTAACCTTTATGTTTTGACCTTTTAAAAAAATTATTTAAATTGCATGCATTATTTTAATATCTTACACCATATGTTGGAGACTCCATAAAAAATACCTTTATAAACCATACTGGAAATACAATTAGTTATTTATTTTTGCTTGATCTTTTCAATGATATAAACTAATTACATTCTGATGTATAATATATTTTGATATGGTGAAATATAGGGTTTTAGATTCAACATAAACAATTGTATACCTTTTTATCAAAATTTTTGCAATTTCTTTTCTAGTTTTCTGTTCAGTAATATAAGCAAATGTAGTGGGTAGTTGACGTTTAAAAAGGTTTATTCTACAACTGTTTATTGGTGTATTTCTGAAAACTGTATTACTTTTTACTCAATATTCTTATTTTTTAGTTGTTCTTCTTTCCTAAGTTTTTAATTTAAGAGTTACAATATTATATATATGTAATGAACGCTATTTGATGCTAAAAACGTAACAAGAGATAAACCCTTAATTTATTACCGTAACAAGAGATACCAATTAATTTATTATTGTAGAAAACGAGAATGGCTAATATACGCAATTTCGCTACAAGTACATAACGGGGAAACACTATGAGAAAATAATAAGGTAGTTATATGCATGAGGTTAAATGAAGGGAAAATGAGTTATTTTGTTAAAAGTAAGTCAGCTTTAGAAAATTTCTTGATACTTTTTTGCTGGGAAAATGCAGGTTGTTTTTATAGGAATAGGAAATATACCAAAACACTTGATTCAATCCGTTTAAATTGAAAAATAAAAGAAGACTGGGATATTGATTCATAATACTTTAATTAAGTTAAATAGTAAAATATATGTGAGATTAGAATTTAAATTAATATTTAGTTTGGTTTACACATACATACCCCCTCCACATATTTTAAGGGTGCCCAAATGATAAGTGGACACGTGCAATTGAGTCTGAATGATTACAGATATAGTGGTGGTATCGAACATGGATATATAGGGAGGTGTACACCATATACGACATGCAATAATGAAACATGTTCGTGGTAGAGGAAATATATCAAAAGTAATGCCATGCTATTCATGGATGCATCCATATAGGAACAATGAGAGGTACGGTTTCTGAATGCGAAAGGTGAGCTGGATGCAAGCATCTATCAGCGAAGGGGAAAGTTTATGTCGAGCACTGCTCATTTCAAACAATTGTTGTAAAATGTTTCTTTAAAATTAGCAAACGATATCAGATCTCCATGACGATGCCGCTCAAACGTCTCCCGTAAAACCCATACAACCGTAAAATATTCCGTTTAAAAGTATTGGAACATCAGCCGTTCTGTCCGGATTTGTCTCTCTGAAACCGTCCACACATTTTTCACTTGAGGAAGCATTAAGTTTCCTTTTAGACGATGAGGTGAATGCAGTTGTAGATGACTTCCTTAAAAATCAGCCGCGACCTTTCTACATAGAATGCATATGCCTACTATAGAAAGTAGGGATGGCGATTCTTTAAGAAAAAGATCAATTTTTAAATCGATTCGAATCGTAACCTGATGAATCAATTCACAAAAAATAGAGGTCTAAAAGATCGATTTTTTTTCCAAGTCTGCATTTGCAATGTAAATATAAATCAATTTTATGAAACACTAGAAAGATACCATAGCAAACGATATTTCATCGGTAAAATTCGGGAAATTTTTTGTTGATGAATTTCTACAATAAAACAATTATTTTTATTTCTATATCTAAATATTGAGTATAAAAGAAGACATTTATTTTATAAATGCATTTGTTACATTAAATGTAGCTTATACTTCATAATGCTTAGTATCTAAGCTTTTTAAAAACAAGTCTACTGGAATCTAAGCGGTTCCTCTCATTACTTGCGATATTGCCGGCAATCGAAAAAAGCGCTCACAAGCAACCGTTGATCCAACGAAACTCATATAAAGGGTGTTTTTTTAGAGGTATAGAACTTTAAATTGCAATAAAACAACGATATATTATTCGATTCACATGAATTTTTTTATTCGAAAGATAATCTTGTGGCATTACATTTTAAATATGATTTCTGACATATGACTGCTACGGCTGGCTCGGATGTAGTGCAATCTGGACGTCCAATTTTCGATGCCTTTTTCCAGAATTTATGGCCGTATATCGGCAATAACACGGCGAATGCTCTCTTCCAAATGGTCAAGCGTTTGTGGCTTATCCGCATAGACCAATGACTTTACATAGCCCCACAAAAAATAGTCTAGCGGTGTTAAATCACAAGATCTTGGAGGCCAATTCACAGGTCCAAAACGGGTAATTAGGCGGTCACCAAACGTGTCTTTCAATAAATCGATTGTGGCACGACTGGGGGACATGTTGCGCCGTCTTATTGGAACCACAGCTCCTGGACATCATGATTGTTCAATTCAGGAATGAAAAAGTTAGTAATCACATGGCTCTATACCGATCACCATTGGCTGTAACGTTGTGGCCTTCATCGTTTTTGAAGAAGTACGGACCAATGATTCCACCAGCCCATAAATCGCACCAAGCAGTCAGTTTTTCTGGATGTAACGGTGTTTTGACATACACTTGTGGATTAGCTTCACTCCAAAATTCGGAAGTTTTGTGTTTTGACGTAGCTATTCAACCAGAAGAGCGCTTCATCGCTAAACAAAATTCGCTTATGAAAATCGGGAACAACGGCAATCTCGTTTTGGGCCCATTCGACGAATCTACGTCTTGCTTGATCATATTTAAAATGTAATGCCACAAGATTATCTTTCGAATAAAAAAAATCATGTTAATCGAATAATACATCGTTGTTTTATTGCAATTTGAAGTTCTATACCTCTAAAAAAATACCCTTTACATCAGTGAGTTAACGTGATGATAAATAGAGTTTTTTTGTTCCTGCTAGTAAATTAAGCATTTAATCACCAACATCGTAATATAATGGCTTTTTAAGCCAGTGCATACACATAATTGTAAGCAATTTTATGATTTTTACTAAAACAGAAAAAAATCGAATGTCCATTTTCTAGGATTAAATATCGATTCACTGAACCTATTCAATGCTACATATCGATTTAAAAGATCGATTTTTTCGGCTGATGAAATCGATTTATTGATTAATCGATCTCAGATCACTATCTCTAGTAGAAAGGATAGGACCTGTGGTGGTACAACGCCCATGTCGATTTATTTTGATTTCCAATAAAGTTATTATTTTTATGGAATTTGTCCACTTTTCATATGTGCAAACCTTATAAGTAAATAGTATTTTTCTTGTCAAACACTGCTAAACAAAATATAACATTTTAATTCACATCATTTAGAACATTTTCATGTTTTCTCTTGTTTACCATAGAAAAACTAATATCATAGTTTTTTTATTGAAGCATCATGTGACTTTGATTTTTATCTATCTCACTAACTTAGTTTTTTCCAAACTTTCAATGCTTACGACCCTCATAGTTTTCAAAGCGCCTTCACTCCCTCAAAACAATAGCAATATTTTTAATTCAATAATAGTACTATACTTAGACGCTAAAAATATTTTCTGGTTTTAACTCCTTAAGTGCCACCGGCATATGTAACTTTGAATTGGCAGTAATTGGATTACTTATAAACCGTTCATATTATCAAGATAAATACATAATTTTATATGTGACAAACCCATGTGTCTGTCATTGATAATTATTAAACTTGTCTTTAACTTAGTATTGTTAAATCAATAGTAAAATATATTATGAAGGACTGATACATTTATAAGTGTATTATATAAGTGTAAATGTATATTTTATTTTTTGTTATGTCAGAATGTATTTCGTTTTTTTACTTTCAGTATATTAATAATTTTTTTAAATAATCTTTTGTTTTTGACTTTTCACTCAAGCACTCAAGCCAAATTCGTAGAGTTATCACGCTTCTCTTAGGGGGCTCACCAAGCAGTTTGAAAAACAACGCTAACCCTCAATATTTTTTAAAACTGAAGGGGAAAAGATAAAACGGAATATTTGATCTAGTAAATATTCATTGCTACCTATTAGGCAATAAGAACTTAAGGCATATTTTTTTAGGTATTTGAATAAGTTTCAAATAATTAAAGTTGTGCACAGAAATTTTCAACTTTAATTACATTCCATTCGAAATATACAAACATTAAATAAGTTTACAATTTTTAACGTTGAACATTTCTTGCTTATGCCTCATAATGTAAGCAAAACTTAATTTGAAACTTCGAGAGACATCTTTCCTCCTCGGGTATTCATAATTGATTTGCATTTCGAAATATAGTACTTATTTTTCTCGGAATATTTTTTTCTGAATATTAATACCCTTATTTTTAATATTCTTAATAAATCAATGATGAAAAAGCTGAATATAAATACAAAATTAATGTCTTACTAGGAAGTGAAATGAAGATTTTTTCCCTTTGTGCGTTAGAAAGCATTACACCGAGGTCGAAAGTTAGTTTTCTCTCGTAGTAAACATTAAAAAATTCAGAATTAATGAAATGCGTAAAACTGATGGGAAAGCAATGGTGAACTTGATTACTTCCATCAGTAAGCATAAAATTAAATTAAATCTAGGATGGGAAGGATTTTTATATTTCCTAGAATAGAAAAATACGAAAGACTTCACTATGAACAAGAATCTTATTATTTGATTTAGCCCCTTTTAACCCAAACATAATGCAAAATCCTTACACAATATAAATTAAGACATAACGAAAGAGGGATATTTTTATATTTTGGAATATTCATTCTGTGAATATAATTACTTTTACACGAGAGTTGTGATAAAGATCTTAGAGAAATATTTTGTAAAATTATTTACTATATTATCCTATTGATTTCATCATGTTATTTAGATAATAAAGTTTAACTCTTTCTGCTGCTAACTTAATCAACTTTGGCTTAACTGTAAATAATAATACGATTAAAGTAAATACGTAATAAAATCCTACGTATTTTAAGTTAAATATTGCAAAAAAAATATTTTAAACATTTATTTTGCTTAAGGATTTCTCACATATATAATTTGCTATCTTTTCCAGGCTGAACTTCCAAAAATAATGCTTACTTGATAAACATCCAGAGAATAATGAACATGAAATTAAAATTATTCCAAATTATCGTATCCATTTGGATTCTCTATTTTCGTTCAAATATTTTTTTAACACACACATATTACCTATCAAATCATCTGCCTTTCTGTCTATATGCCTGTCACTTTGTCTGTTTCTCTATCTTTCTATCCAATTATTATTTTTATTTCGAACTGATTATATATGTATGTCTATACAGTCTAACCTCTATTAGAAAGCCGCTAAATCCTGAAAAAAAGCTCGTTATGTAAAGGTTATATTTAAATTTCCTTTATAAACCTCATAAAACAAATTCTGAATACATAAACACTATGCAGTAAAAAAATAATTATTCACACCTTTTTGTAAATTAATATATATTTATTTTATTATCGTACCTATTAAAAAAGAAAAGAAAGAAAGAAAAACTACAAGGAAAGTTTATTGACGCCTTTATGCACTTCCTGAAGCTTCCTGAAGAATTAAAAAATTTTCTTTGATGCTCAAGATCTTACGTTTGCATTTTCATGCTACAAGAAACGAAGTTGCCTGTACTACGGATCAACACTGCAAATGAATGAAGACTAGTTGAAAGACACGAGCCAATTCCACTATGGATACAAGGTGATATCGAAGATGTTTCCAGCAAACTTGATAACAGTGGTTAAACGTTGCACTTCTTGGTAGAAACACCCAGAATTCTATTGCTCTTGGCGTGTTAGGCACCTAATAAAACCAATTCAAGATTTATGCCCACCATAAAATGTGTTAAAAGACAAAACAACTTCTTGAAATGTCCAGAAATACTTCAAAAATAGTGAGAAAAAAAATCGAATCACAAGAGAAAAAGTTCGTAATATAGAGAATCCACTTCGCTATTGTGAGGCTATCTTACGAAGAAAATCGTGAAATGTTCTTAAGATCAATTTTAATGAGTATGAGCAGCACATCAAAAATATTCTCATAGAATAATTTTTTGAATATGCATAAAGAATACCCAGAAGTAAATATATTCGCAAAAGACATAATGAAATTTTAAAAAAAGTTTTTATAAATATAGAACATGACGTAAGATGTGTGCTACAAAAAGCTTTTATCTACATTTAGGATTACATTAAAAATAATTGCAACGTGTAAAATGCTGAAATTTTACACCTAATTAAGAATCTCACAGGGAAAAAACTCACCATATTTTCCCCTCTACAATTTTAATACTTATTGTGTAATACTAGCTAACTTTATAGAAACATTTATGAAGTTCTGATAAATAATGATCAATTGCTTATAGTTATATTACCTGACTTCGTACATTGCAATGTTTGGTTGCCCTCCATTAAAATGATTATGCGTACACCTCAATCTATCCCTCAACGCTTAGAACGCGCTGCACGTTTCTATATGGATTCTGCACTGTTTTAAACGTTGCAAACGCGTGTATCGCGTTCTAAAATAGTTGTTTCTTTTGCTAATATATATTTCCGCTAGAATGAATGATAGATATTCGAATACAATATTTTACGACAATTATATAGAATTTTATTTTTTAGTTATTGCATTCTTAAAAAGTTTTTTAATACTAGTTATTTTGATTATTATTTATTATTCATTATTATTATTATTTATGATTCTTTTTTTTGATTATTTGATTAAGAATAAAAAAAAATTATAATTAACTCACGTTTATGAAAAAAAACTCTTGAGGTTTTAAAATATTTTTATTTTAAAACCTCACTTTTAAGGTGACTTGGTACCCTAAAAATCACAAACCTATCGTTTTTTTTTTTTTTTTCATTTAATCTTATTCTTTGCATTATTATCTTTCGATTGATATATCACTTGTGCATGTCGGAAAGTTAGAAGTTGACTAAAATTCATTTGAAAACAAATTAGGCAATTCAACCACAACCCCTTTTAGAAAAAAAGCTAAAAAATGCTTTATGATAAAAAAATCTATTTTAGAAATATAAAAATGACTATAAAAAAGAATGTGTAGTATTAAAAGCAGAATATTTCCGAGGCAATACAATGATGCAATTTTTCTTCCTTGTGATATGTGTGCATGTAAAATTTTTAAATTAAGACATTTTATATTAATAATTTTATAATTTCAGTTCTTCTTCCTAATATATTTTTCATGCAAATGTAATACTTTAATATTATAAGAAGAAAAACAGCTAAAATTTCTGTCGTGACAGAAAAAAAAAAATTTTTTTAACATTTTTCTTTAATTTTCGTGGGCAATTAGTACTCTAAAAGTTGATCATTTATAAAAATGTGTTGGTTGGAAAAATATGAAAATGCAAATATTTTAAAGAAAAACGTATAACTAATATCTTAAAGTGGTATTTTAAGTTTAATTAAACTTATAATAATTCTTTTTCAGAATTATAAACTTTAAACCTGTTTTTCTCAGTTTGTGTTTTTCGAAACCTTAGTGCATTCAAAATGCTACTCCTTCGACAATTATTTACCAATCACTTCCATTTTTTCTTGCGTGTGGAAAATAAACCATGTAATAAAATTAGGGATCCGTTTTGCTTTAAACTGAATACTTTTTTTAAAAAAATAAAATGTAAGACATGTTGGCTTTTTCGTTGATTTTTAGCCTGTATATCATCCTTTTATTTTTTCTCGAAAACGAATGAAGTTATTCTAAAATCGATCCCTAAAGTTGTTTAGATCATCCATAAGAGTATTATAAAAAAAAAATTCAGGTCAAAAATTAATTTTTACAAAAGGAGTAGAATTTTAAAATTTTCCCAATTTTCTTCAAAAATTAAATTTTTTAAAATTGTGTGAATAATATATGCAAATTTTCATCTGGTAACATTTTCTTGAATAGAAACATTGTATAAAATTCTAAAATACAGTTTTTAAATACGTAAATAAAGAAGTTTGCTCAAAGGGTGCCAAGTCCAATTAAATTCTTAAATATTACTCACTTAAGAGTATTAGGATTGCACATAGGTATTAGATATAAATAGAAAATCAATGTGATTGTATATACTACCTAGCATGTATTTTTCATTTCCTACTATTAATTTATTATATTTTTATGCATATATTTATATATATATATATATATATTGTTCAAATTTTCAATCGTTAATAAAATACTTCTATTTATCCATTCAAGTTCTAATACATTTTTTAAACTTGTAGTGGAGGACACTTGATTTTAATACAGTTTTTTTCAAATATTAATTCATTACTTAAAAATAAATAAATAGGAACAAACAAAAAAATAGCCCAACAACATACAGAGAGAGAAAATTCGTTTGCTGCGTCCCTGTAGCGCAATGTATAGCGTGTTAGTTTTCTAATCCGAAGGTCATGGGTTCGAATTCCTCCTGGTGGCCGCGGTAGCCGAGTGGTATAGGTATCAGACCGTGGCTTGCCTTGTCACGAGTTCGAACCCAGTACCACTAAAGAGCCGCCGTGTAGGGCAGCGATGCACGTTAAATCTGTCGAGAGCTGAAACGTCCTCCCGTTGGTGTGGTGTGGTAGTTAGGAGAGGGGGTGCCAGCTCAGGTGTCGTCCACGTCACTTGACCATGGTTCAAAATTCGCCAAAAGCCCTCGTGTAGCTGAACAGTGCGACGTTAATATTCAATCAATCAATCAATCGAATTCCTCCTGCGATTTCCTTGAATGTGATTTACTATAGTATTTCATTAGAATAATTAAATTTAAATAAGAAATATATATAGTAGCAAGCAAAAAAAAAATTCAACACCCTATGTAGAAAGAAAAATAGAGAATTGCAAGGAAAATCGCTTTCTATTTTGTCACTTAATATTGTGATTCTATCATATGTGTGTATATATATATATATATATATTTATATTAATTGTAACTATTGAATAAAAAGTATCTAAAATAAAATGTACCTTTGTTTATTTAAGTAGCAATTGACATATTAGTTTTTATTTTACTTGCTATACATACAAAAATATATGAACATTGCTTTATTATTATATTGAAAAGATTCATCAGTCAGAAAAACAACATAAATTTTAATCAATTACACGTAAAAGCCTCCATTTCCCAAACAATATCTTTCAAAACCGCTAAAATTAAAGCTCATGTCATCTACCATATTATCAACCCTGAAACCCTAACAATTAGAATAGACTTAATCAATAAAATCAGTCACAGTGCCGTTCCTTCTTTTTTGGAAAGAGATGTGAAAGAAGGGAACGGAGTGTATGTCCCAAATCTTGCAAAATCGATTCTTCAGAATGCTGGAAGAGGAAAGAAATCTGCAAGTCTCTTCCCCAGTTGGATACATGGATTCGGGAGAGATCAATAATAATCGACGTTTCCAGAAGGAAAATTTTTCGGATTTCCTCAAACATACTCCCTCTTGCTCTTTTGTATCTGTAAAAGTTACGCGGGGAGATATTTGGCGGAAAGTAAAAATGAGTTTGGGTTTCAGATTTCTTGAGAGAACTTTGTTTATGGGTGATGGCTTGTGATAAAATTGTTTCTGGAGCACGTGATTGGGTTTTGTAAAAAATTGTGCAGTCTTGCTGAACTAAAAATGCTGGAAAGTCAATATGGTAAACGCTTTGTTTTTTTCAGGAATGTTATATGATTTCTTTGGAATCACTTGAATCAAATTTTTACTTAAAAAATGTTTGCCAAGTGAGCATAAAATGATTTCATTCCAAAATAATTATAAACACTAGAACGTCCATCAGTGTCAATTTGACACTGAAGCCTGTTCAGTTTATTCTCGTTTCCGCATGCTTCCAGAGCATTTGAAAATTTTTTGTGACTTTTATTTATTTTCTATTGTAATTTTTTAGGAAATATTTTGTGGCTCTAGGTTACTTAGGAGAAATTTTGCCACTACAAATACCTAGAAAGTCCATTGGGGTCATTTTGACACCAACGCAATTTATTATAATAAATAGTTGTCACTTGTCATTACTATTATAGTAAAACAAACTTCTCTCCCAAAGTATTATCACACATTTAATTGACCTTAAATGCAGGTTTATAGAATTAGAAGCGGAAACGAATATACTTTTCTAAAATTGTTGTGTCTAAGTGTTTCGTTACATAACATTTGGTTATCTACTCACAAAAAAAAAATCTTTCGATTTTCGAGCTTTGTGCAGAGTTGAAGCACAGAAACGGTGGCTCATTGAAAAGGTCTAAACTCTGATGAATTTGCTAATTTGTTGCGAGAGCTTTATGCGAATGAATCGGTTGGTAGTGAGCTGTCTTGTTATAACTTAGATTCCGATGGAGAGAAGTGATTGGGTGAAAGTACTAAGAAGAATTTAAGGAAAGTGCAAATGTAATTGATAACATTCCAATAACTCCTGATATATATATCGATAGGGATGATACAGAATATAGACTGAGTTAGTATATTTAATGTATCCCATGACGCTCGGAATCGGGAATTTTCAAAATCGTACAAACGTGAATAATTATTTTCAGTATTTAACCTAGTGGCGCAACAGACCATCAGAGCCAAGGACAACACAACTGTGCCGCATTCAGTTTTTGTACCTAGTGCAATGAGGCATATAAGTAGATGTTCCAGTCAGTAGGTCAGTCTGACGCGAAACCCCCTCCTCCCACCCAGGGTTTAGTCCCCAAGCAAGCTTGGTACTCATATATCAACCTACTGAATGGATGAAAGGATCAGTATAACTTGCTCTGTCCGGGATTTGAGCCCTGGACCTGAGGCGCGGAAGCGCGATACTCTATCACTCAGCCACCTGGCATCTTTACAATATTAAAGGTCACTTAAATTGAATACATATGTATATTTTTTATATTATTACATTAAAAAAGTATTTAGCTGCAATATTTTCGCAAGAAATTAAAATAAAATTATCTATTTTCAAAACGTTTTCCTTTAATGGAAAATGTGGCCGCGGTAGCCGAGTGGTATAGGTATCGGACCGTGGCTTGCCTTGTCACGAGTTCGAGCCCAATACCACTAAAGACCCACCGTGTAGGGCAGCGATGTACGTTAAATCTGTCGAGAGCTGAAATGTCCTCCCGTTGGTGTGGTGTGGTAGCTAGGAGAGGAGGGTGCCAGCTCAGGTGTCGTCCACGTCACTTGACCATGGTTCAAAATTACGTGGTCCGTCGCCAAAAGTCCTCGTGTAGCTGAACAGTGCGACGTTAATATTCAATCAATCAATCATTTAATGGAAAATGCTTCTATTTTGCATATATTTTGTTCGGACATCTGTGTAGATTCTGAACTAGTTTTTTTTTTAAATATTTAATTATAAAGTCGATTTATCCATATTTTAGTACATTAGAGAGGATAATTTTTAACGAAAAACACCAATAATTATTTCAATTGGTTGTAACTCTGAAAATAATGTGAATTTTTCAAAAGTTCTAGTTAAGGCTATCTGGAGAAATCCTAGCAATATACAAGAAAAATTTTACTACTAAAAAATCATATTTACAAAAGGAGATTGTTTTGAAAATAGGTACTTCTAAGTTCATTTATGGCTATAATATTACAGTTAAATAATTTTTTTTATTATAACAATATTTTAAAAAGATTTTTATACATGTATTTTAATCTAATTTACACTAAATATGAAAAAAAAGGAAATATTTTTTGTACACTTTTAGCAAATTTTGGCTCCTAACTTAGTCGGATACTTGGAGGTATCCCAAATCGGGTCCAGAAAATAATGATTTTTCAAAAATCCTTGTCCAATCTCTCTGGAGAAATCTTTATTTAAGCAAAATAATATTATTATAGAAGCAATTTATATATAAAAGAAGAACGTTTTGAAAATAGGTTATTATTCATTTTTTGCCAAAATAGTGCATTTAAATAAATTTTTGTCATAATGTCCTTAAAACAATTTTATGCATGCATCCTAATCTAAGTCACACTAAATATCATGAAAATTATCCATTTATGCGCTTTTTTAAAACCACGGTTCTGAACGTAGTCGGATACCCTAATTCAAAATGTCAATATTAAGTAATAAAATTAACAAAAAAAAACTCATAAAATCTTTACTTGGACTTAGCAATATTTTAATCCATTCAAGGAACACAAAACATTACAGAATATAATCAATCTTCATTTGTATCTCCTTTATTATTTTCGAATCTTATACGACATTTAAAGTTTGTTTAATGATTAAATCTGAACGAATCAAAGAGAAAAGTGTACTTTTTTTTAAAAAAAAAGGAAAACATAATCTTATTTTTAAACTGTTTCTCTTTGAAAGCAAATAATCAAAAATTGAATTGTTTTTCTAGAGAAAAAAATATACCATAAAAGAAGAGGAACATTGTCAAGGGACATTATATCTCAAACAAAAAAGCAGTCTTGAAACTACATAATAGAATTAGTCGCTAAAATCTTTTGAAGCAACATTTAACAGTGTTTGGAACATTTAAATTGATTGATAAGATTAAATTTATATTTATTTTTAATGTTGCATGCAAAAGATTCCATTTTAAAATATTAATATTTTATGTGGAATTCTAGGAACAATTGATTGTTTACGAATGTAAATATTATAAGTTTTAGGTAACATTTAAATGTATTTTATCAGATTTCTTTACATTATTAAGTTTTAGTGATGCATGTAACATTTGTCATAACAATTTATTCATGTTTAATTTAACAACAGATATATATTTTTATAATAGATTTATTACTCTGAATGTTTTGATGAAGTTAAGGTATCTGACTACATTCAGAACCGTAATTTTCAAAAGCGCATAAATGGATAATTTTCATGATATTTAGCGTCACTTAGATTAGAATATGTGTATAAAATTATTTTAAGGACATTTTGACAAAAAAAGTTATTTAAATACATTATTATGGCAAAAAATTAACTTAGAATAATACTTTTTTCAAATGTTCTCCTTTGTGAAAAATGCTTCTATTAGAATAATATTTTGCCTGTATATAGCTCAGACCTCTGTTCAGAGGCTCAACTACGATTTTTGAAATATATAACTTAGAAGTTGGTTTATTCATATTTTACGACAACAGAGGGGATCAATTTAAAAAAAAAACGCGAATAATTATTTCAATTGGTGGTAACTCTAAAAATAATATTAATTTTTCAAAATTTCTAGATTAACCTCTGTAGAAAGGTCTGAGCTATATACAGGCAAAATATTATTATAATAGAAGCATTTTTCACAAAAGGAGAACATTTGGAAAAAAGATTATTCTAAGTTAATTTTTTGCCAAAATATTATATTTAAATAATTTTTTTTGTCAAAATGTTCTTATAACATTTTTATGCATGTATTCTAATCTGAGTGACACTAAATTATGAAAATTATCCATTTATGAGCTTTTTTTTAAAATCACGGTTCCGAACGTAGTCGGATACCTTAAAGAAAAAAAAAATAGAATATATGATAATTTTGGTAATATCATATGCAGTGAAAATTGTTTGACACGAAACTAAAGGGCTTCAAATGATTTTAGCGTTAAAAGAATTTTTTTTAAATGATATTGCAAAACAAGAAGAAAAAAAATATTAAGTTATTAGAGTTCATTATACTTAGATATATATGTATGTTCAGATACATGTATTTTTACATAAATTTAATAAAATCAATCAGACAAAAACATACATAAGAACTTAAAGAAATTTAATGCAAAATTTTTGAAGTTTTCGAAAAGCAAAACATTTAATGGATTTCTTTAAAAATCATCTGCTACTTTTCTTCTCATTGTTCTTTTTAGCATAAATTTGTCAACAAATTGCTCGATATCATCGATTTTTTTATTCATTTCACCATTGGAATGTGCGTCTAAGCAACTACTTATACTTCTCATTACGTTCCTCATTTCGGATTATGTGAGAACAGAAGCTGCAATACTCATTTTATATTCTCATCGTCGGAATCTGCATCAATATTTTTCAGCTCTGAATAATCTGCAAAATATCTTTGCCATTACTGGGGCGGCATACACATTATTAATATCTGCTGAAATTAATTCTTCCGATGATTCATTAGGACAGTCCCATCCAGCTGGCGTTTACAGTATTTTGTTCATATCCAGAATGGAAATATTTTCGCGTTAAGCGATTTTCGTTTCGTATTAAGAGAAAAAATGCATGAAAATGCATAGTAGTTTGTCGAAATCAATGTACTATTTTGTGTTAACCGATTTTTAGTCTTACGAATTTTCACGTTAAACGTACGAGCTCGTATTTCACAGCTTATATGTGAAAATCGATTCGCTTACTTAGACAACGCGAGATCTTCTAAGATATAGACCCAGAAATTTGAAATCCGATAACAACGTTTCTTTTATTGAGTAATGATTCGATAAGAATGATTTTTGTGTTAATCGACTCCCAGTGGGTGAGCGGATAAGTTATAGATAAAATATACGTTTTGAGCAATTAGATTTACAAACATTTAATTTGAGAAGCAGTTTTAGCTTATCAGTGAGTTCCGCTTAAGTATCCGACTACGTTAAAAACGTCAATTATGGCGAAAAATTCGATTTTTACTTTTTGGCCAAATATTAAAATTCAAACGATTTGCTTTCTAAAACTGTTCTTATTTTGTTTGTAAGGTAATTAGAAAAAAAAGTTACAGCATTTTTAAAACAAGTCATATTCATCAAAAACAACCGGAAGCTGCGGTTTCGAAACCAGAAGTCGTATTCTGTATTCGTGTTTTGTTTATTTTTATGTAACTTTTCATCTGAAATTGAATAATTTTACTTGCAGAAGGATCTATCTTTTAGCCCCATTGTTTTAGTATTGAATTTTGTTTTGAAGAAAGTGGCAACGATCATTCTGATTTCATTTGAAAGTATTGTTTGTTTACGTTTTTGCTGTGGCTTTTCTCGAATCATTTTGCTAAAATTCTTTCTATTTTTCTCACGTAATTTAACATTTAAAGTATTTTATTACTACGTAAAATAATCTCGTTATTATTTGATATGGGAAATCGCAAGAATAAATCTCGTTCGCAAAAGCGAAAATTTATTGGGAATCGTTTCACAGAACGTACCAAGCCATTTGATGTACCAACCGTAAGTGAGCAGAAGTTGAAGACCACATCTGTCTCTTTTGAAAATATTCCATCTAAAGATGATAAAATGTCAGGGAATCGAATCTTTGATGTGGAAATTCTACAGTGTATTCAGTTGTTTGTGTTGTCCCTCCTGTTTGTCAGTGAATCTTCAGTTGACAGAAGATTCAATATTTGGATTATCTTCAGGTATGACTTTGAAGTACAAAAACTGTATGTTTGTGTATGCTTTTCAAAGTACAAGAAAAACAAATAAAATGAACGACATAAATTTGCAGTTTGTGTGGGGAATGAGAATAATTGGAAAATGCCATTCATCTTCGAAGAAACTGTGTGCCAGTTTGAACATTCCTTCACTGTCAAAAGCTGCATACAGGTCTTGTGAAAAAAAATATTGAATGTTGCTTCTGTCGCATCAAAGAATGCTATGACTGAAGTTGCTGATGAAGTTATGAAACTGAAAAAAACTTCAGACGTTGCGGAATGGGGAGTTTCAGTCGAGGGTACATGGCAAAGACGAGTACATTCATCGTTAAATGGTTGTGTCGCTGTTCTTTCAATTGACACAGGCAAAGTCCTGGATTTAGAAGTGATGTCGGAATGGTGCAGAAACTGTAACACATCAAAGAGTTCAGGAAAAAGTAAACATGTAAAGAAACACCAATGCTTGTGCAATCATCAGGGATCAGCTGGAAGCATGGAGTCTGTCGGATCATATAGACTATTTGAGCGTTCCCGTGAAACCAGGAAACTTGAATATGTAGAATTTTATGTTGACGGCGACTCAAAAAGTCATTTAGCTGTTAAGAATATCTATGGAATAGATAGCGTAAGAAAATATGAGTGTATAGGGCACATTCAAAAGAGAATAGGCAGCAAACTGAGCATTTTAAAAACTAAGGAAAAAGGACTTGGAGGAAAGGGCAAACTTTCTGACTCATTTATAGACAAAATTCAGAATTATTATGGTATTGCTATTAGGAGGAACATTGGTAATTTGGAAGAAATGCAAAGGGCTGTGATTGCAGCCTTTCATCATTGTTGTTCCGGTAAAAGCAATCCCATGCATGGTCAGTGTCCTTTGGGCTCTGAGAGCTGGTGTTCCTACCAGCAAGCACAATCTGCTGGCAAAGTGTTTTACGACAAAAATGCTGGTCTTCCCAAGAGCATTATTAACAAAACTAAGCCGACATATCTTCAGCTATGCGATCAAAATCTTTTGTGGAAATGCCTTCATGGGAAGACTCAGAATGCAAATGAGGCATTCAACGGATGTCTGTGGAAAGTAGTTCCAAAAGAAATATTTGTAGAACTTCAAACATTTTGTCTAGGATCTTATATAGCTGTAATAAACTTTAACAAAGGTTTTACTGGGCTATTGTCTGTATTAGAATCCCTAGATATAAAAATTGGGTCCTACACTTTACGAGGTTATGCAGCTATTGATCAAACTCGTATCGAGGACACCCCTTTGCCCCAGTGCAAAAGTTACAAGAAAAAAAATCGAGCTATTAAAAAGAGAAAAGTTATAAATACTGAAAAACATGAACGTGTAACATATAAATCTGGAGCATTTTAGGCAATATTATATATTTTTGTAATAGTTATGTCTTTTTAAATTCTTTAAATGTGTTTTTCTCAAAACTGTTTTTTTGATAAAATGTCATAACTTCAAACATATCTTAAAATCTAATAAAGGTACATAAGTGTAACTTTGTACAAGTGTTTTTGAATGTATATTCTAGTGAATGACTTATGGACTTAGTAAAATAATAATAATTAGTATTATTATTGCTCCTGTTTTTATTAAGAAACAGAAAAAATTGGTCGAAAAGTGATATTAGTAAGTTCGATTCATGATAACTTTTGACTCAAGTTAACAAACTTAAATATAATAGGTCATTCTCTAGTAGGATGGTCAAGAAGTAAATTGCAATAAAAAAACTTTGAAATATGTAGATTTTTTACGAAGTAGGAGTGTTTGAAAAAATATTAAAATTTTATTAAAATTTCTGTAATTTTTTTAAATTTATTAAAAAGTGTGTTCCGGTATTTAATTTTAACTGAAATTTTGTATGTTATTAAGAAAAATGAATCTTATAATGCATTAAGATTTTTACATTTTGCAGTTTTTCAAAAAAAGTTCTCCGAACGTAGTCGGATACCTTAAAGTTGGGTTGAGGGTAGCCGGTTGGGGAGCGTTGTTGGTAAGGCCCTGGCCTTTAGTCCCAAGTTTACGGGTTCGACCCTTGACCAAATCGGTGGAATTTCTTGTTGCAAGAAAATCGACAGCGTCCATGACGTATGATTATGCAGCATGTAAAACAGGTGAATCAAACCCGAGGCTCATGTACCCTATGCGACCCACAACAAACATCTTTGCGACCTTGCCATTATATCGGCGCACAATAATATATTATAAAATATCAAAATTTCTTCCGAAATAAAAGAGATAGTAGTAGAGAAGAGAAATCAAGTGCCAGGATGTAAGCAATAAATTGTTCTTGTTATTTATTTATTTTTATTATAATGTATTATTCAAATGCATTTTTGAGTTTTTATGAATATTGATTTTTTCCAGCCATCTGTAAAGTTATATCTTGTTTGTTTGGCTCAAGTTAGCCTATGAGTTTAACCCTCTTGATGTAAACGATCTCTTGAGTGCATGTTTGGCTTCGGTGCTCTTGACAAAATAGAATTCCTAATACGGTTTCTCATTTTTAGAACTCAGGTGCCTTCCTCTGGGAAAGAAACTGGGCGTCAAAATTACGTACGGGGATTGGTATACCACCTAAATGGGGTGCACTTCCTAACTGCATTAAAAAGAGATATATCACTCTTGGAATGTACAAGGTCCGGCATATTAGCACCCCCTATTTCAAAAGGCAGTAACAAACAGACAAAGCAAGATTCAGAGAAAGATATTTTATTGGTGAACAACCAATACGATGCCATTTTATATTAATCGGTTTTAAAAATCATCTTCGATAAATGTCGTTTTCCAATGGCAACACATTGACGAAGTCTTTCCCGTAAGTTGTACATAGTTTAGCTTATCTTCTTTGAAAAAATAAGAACAAACACACCACATTCAGCAACAACGCACCATATTGTCAAACGAGAACTGTAGAATGATCATTGGTGAAACAGCTGAGGGTTTTTTGCTGTCCAGTAGTGAAAATTATTTTGTTTATTCACAGTGCCTGACAGGTGAAAGTGGGTCTCATAAGACAAACTTCAAAATAACGCCAGTGAGAATGTTCTGAAGAACTTTAGGGGAAATACTTCGACAATGTGTCACCAATGGAGGACGTCATTTAAAATACCCCACTACTTTCGACAACTTTTTTTTGAAAAAATGGAAATATGAGGATTTTTTGTGATTTTAGATTTATTTAGTATATTTTAAGGAAAAAATTTTAAAATTGAAAGCAGAAAAAAATTTATTATTATTAAAATGCGAAAAAACTGGTAAAAATGTACAAAAATTATATAAACGGGGCCCGCTCTGTACAACATTTTTATGAGAAAATTCTTAATTTTCAATTTTGATGTGTTACTTTATTATTCGTGTTTGAAATGACCTTCAGGATAAGAGACATTTCAATTTTTACAAAACCTAGAGCACTTTATCTTAGTGATTATACGAAATTGCTTAAAAGAAAGTGATTATATCCACATAAAGGACTGTAAATTTTAAAATAAAGCAGCGATTGATAAATCTGAAAATCAAAAACACTTCTACTGTTATACATAACATACACAAAAATTTCAGCAAATTATTTTCAAAACTCTTTGAGCAATCAATCCCCGTTTGAACTTTTTGCAAAAAACACATTTCAAGTAAAACGCATTTTAAAGTTTGTCATCTTGTGTAAATTATGGCATCTGCTTTTACTTGTAATTTTTTGTTCTAGTGATTGGAAAATAAAAAACTTGGTATTTTTATTAAGCTGGGCCTATAAAATAAAATCATAAAAAAAAAATTGTCAATTTTTGAAAAAAATCATGATTTTAGGGTAGTCGGATACCTTAACGGAAATAATTTTTAAAACCAATTAATATAAAGATGGCATCGTATTTATTGTTCACCAATAAAATACTTTCTTTGTATCTTGTTTTGTTTGTTTGTAACTGCCTTTTGAAACAAGGGAGTTTAACATGCTGGACCCAGTATTAGGACTTCAATGTTTAAACACTAATCTCAAGCTCCATTAGAAATTCTAAAAAAGTTTATAGGTTTGGTAAAAGACTGAGGGAAGTAAAATATTTTTTTTTACTTCCGTTATAGAAACTCACATCCTGTCCTTTTTAAATCAAAGGAGGAGGCGATAAGAATGTTTTTCAGTACCAAAAATCGAAAGCTTAGTGCTAGGATTATCTGGTATAGATTGTGGAAGTGCTTCTCAAACTTTCAATACTTGCGACCCAATACTCAGTAATATTTTTCATTGCGCCCCCTCCATACAATAACAATGCATTAAATTCAATAATACTATACATTGACGCTAAATATACAATACGACTTAAACCTCTGAAGTGCCACCGACGTATATAAACGTCTCGCTCAGCCAGTGCGGTATTGCTCCAGACCTATATATACGTCTTTACGTGAACTGGGATCTATAAAATTCTTCTAAAGACCTTGGAACGGAATATAATGACCTTGACAATGTTCACGAAGGATTTATTTTCTTCAGAAGATTTGCTTATTTATTCCTTATCCCTCCCAATGCACCACGTACGTTCGCCTGTATGTTAAACGGTTGTATTGGAAAGCGTATCAAGTAATATTTAATTGGCATTTAAGGGGACTTGGTACCCTTTGAGCAAACTTCTTTATTTACGTATTTAAAAATTATATTTTAACATTTTATACAATGTTTCTATTCAAGAAAATGTTACCAGATGAAAATTTTCATATATTATTCACACAATTTTAAAATTTTTAATTTTTTGAAGAAAATTGGGAACATTTTAAAATCCTACTCCTTTTGTAAAAATTAATTTTTTGACCTGGAATTTTTTTTATAATATTCTTATGGATGATCTGTAAACAACTTTAGGGATCGATTTTAGAATAATTTCATTAGTTTTCGAGAAAAAAAATAAAATGTTGATATACAGGCTAAAAATCTTCGAAAAAGCCAACATGTCTTACATTTTATTTTTTAAAAAAAAAGTATTCAGTTTCTAGCAAAACGGATCCCTAATTTTATTACATGCTTTATTTTCAACACCTAAGAAAAAAATGGAAGTGATTGGTAAATAATTGTCGAAGGAGTAGCATTTTGAATGCACAAAGGTTTCGAAAAACACAAACTGAGAAAAACTGGTTTAAAGTTTATAATTCTGAAAAAATAATTATTATAAGCTTAAATAAATTTAAAATACCTCTTTAAGATATTAGTTATACGTTTTTCTTTAAAACATTTGCATTTTCATATTTTTCCAACCCACACATTTTTATAAATGATCAACTTTTAGAGAGTACTAATTGCCCATGAAAATTCAAGAAAAACGTTTAAAAATTTTTTTTTCTGTCACGACACAGAAATTTTAGCTGTTTTTCTTCTTATAATATTAAAGTATTATATTTGTATGAAAAATATATCAGGAAGAAGAACTGAAATTATAAAATTATTAATATAAAATGCCTTAATTTAAAAATTTTACATGCACACATTTCACAAAGAAGAAAAATTACATTATTGTATTGCCTCGGAAATATTCTGCTTTTAATACTACACATTCTTTTTGATAGTTATTATTTCTATTTCTAAAATGGATTTTTATCATAAAGCATTTTTTAGCTTTTTTTTTTTTTTCTAAAAAGGGTGTGTGGTTGAATTGCCTAATTTGTTTTCAAATGAAGCTTTAGTCAACTTCGAACTTTCCGACATGCACAAGTGATATATCAATCGAAAGATAATAATGCAAAGAATAAGATTAAACGAAAATAAAAAAAAACGACAGGTTTGTGATTTTTAGGGTACCAAGTCTCCTTTAGTGATTTATTATAAACCGTACAAATAAATTGGATAAGTGTTAGTGTCTACATGTAATTTTCTATATGACATACCCGTTGGGTCATTGGTAATTATTAAACTTGTTCTTAACTTCGAAATAATACAAATTAATTACAAAATACATTGCGCGTTATGTGTTTTAAGCCAGTATAAGTGTATATTTTATTTTTTTATTATGTCAGAATGTTTTTATTGGTTTCCTCTCGGAAAATCAATAACTTTTTTCAAGATTATCTTTTGTTTTTGACTGTTCAATATACTCGTGCCACCCTCGTAAGGTTTTCACGCGCCCCCAAGCGGACGCACCCCTCAGCTTAAGGTATCCGACTACCTTCGGAACCATGATTTTAAAAAAGGCGCATAAATGGATAATTTTCAGGATATTTAGTGTCACTTAGATTAGAATACATATATAAAATGGTTTTAAGCACATTTTGTCAAAAAAATTATTTAAATACAATATTTCGGGAAAAAAATGAACTTAGAATAACCTTTTTTTAAAACGTTCTCCTTTTGTGAAAAATGCTTCTATTAGAATAATATTTTGCCTGTACATAGCTCAGACCTCTGTTCAGAGGCTCAACTATGAATTTTGAAAACTTCGCATTATTTTCAGAGTTACAACCCATTGAAATAACTATCGGCGTTTTTTTCTTAAAATTTCTCCCCTCTGTTGTCGTAAATCATGGATAAACCCACTTATAAGTTATATATTTCAAAAATTCTAGTTGAGCCTCTGTACAGAGGTCCGGGCTATATACAGACAAAATATTATTAAAATAGAAGCATTTTTCACAAAAGGACAATATTTTGAAAATGGGTCATTCTATGTTCATTTTTTGTTAAAATATTGTACTTCAATAATTTTTTATTGCAATACTATTCTTAAAACAATTTTATCTGCATTTTCTAATCTAAGTGACACTAAAAATCATAAATATTATCCATTTATACGCTTTTGCAAAATCACGGTTTCGAACGTAGTCGGATACCTTAAGAAACATTGGATTATGGATTATATTTTATGAACTCGATGCTATTTATATCGAATTAAAAGCTGATATAAATTAAGTTAATAATTTATATTTTTCTACTCACACACATGTATCATTCTAAAACACTAAACTGCAAAACTCTACTTTCCAATATGTATTTTTTTAGTAATTCAATTAAAAATATTATATAATTAAAGTATTTGTTTTAATTAATCAGCATTATCAAAGTATATATGGGGTTTATCAAACATCCAAACATGTCTAAAGTAATTCATGGATTGAGGAACATTATAAAATGATTGATTTAATTTTGATAAATCGCTTTAATCTATACTCTCGGAGAGAATTAAATTAATATACCAGTCTAACGGTACAATACATCAATCATATGTATATTGTATAACATGTTTTCAATTAAATATTTAATATATTGATCCTGAATAATGGCAGCCGTGTTGAAATATTAAAATATAGATAAATAATTGGGTTTTTTTATAGAAGATTTTGTATGCTTAAGAAAAAGCTAACTTCATTTTAAATCTTGGAATTGTAATGCGTTATAATAATATAGAGCTATTATTTTAGACTCTGATTTCTTATAACAGATCTTTCTAAATTACTTATATTTTATAAGATTAATTTTAAATATTAGTTTAATAATCAATCAATAAAAATAAAATGGAGTAAATAATATATTAAATCAATTATCTGTAAGGTGAAAATAATCAAACTTAGTTAATGAATTTAGTGTGGGGGTTATTTTAATTTGCAACATGTTAAAATATTTTAATCCATGCTTTGATTGTTTATGACTTTAAATTATATCTGTCATTTAGATGAATTTTTAAAATTAACCAAATACAGTATTAAGTCCTAATTTATTAATATTTATCTATATATATTCACGAGTTCTCTATTTGAAACTTTTTATTAAAAACAGATTTATTCTTAAAACATTTATCTGTCAACTTAGTTTTTTCGGTATTATTTTTAAATTTTCGTCGGCTCTATGGCTTAAAGTAGTGCTTCTCAAACTTTCAATATTTGCGACTGAATATTTAATCATAATTTTCATCGCACCCTCCCCCCTCCCCACCATTAAAAAATGCCTTGAATTCAATGATAAAATGCTTTGACTTTAAAAGTGATACCGATATATATAAACGTCATGCTCAGCCAAAGCGTTAATTGCCTTGGACGCATATATACGTTATTCTAAAGTACGATATTTTATGCGTACTGTTATCCATAAAATCATTTCGAAGGCTTTGGAATGCAATAAAATTACCGTAACAGTGTTCGCTAAGGATACACTGGATGGAAGAATGTTTATTTATTTCAGAGGACATTATTTATTCGTTTTCTTCCCCTCCCTCAAATACATCACATTCGCGCTCCTACGAGGAAAACGGTGGCATTGGGGAGCGAATCGCGTGACTTTTGATCAACAGTTAAATGCTTAATGTTTTGCCACTTTAAAAGAAGCTTCATATTGCCTCTCTCATAGAAGTCTTGGCCTTTATTGGCGAAAAACTCGAGTATTCTTTTCTTCATCCCAAATTCTGGAAGTTTTGCAATACGAGAAAAAGGTGGTAATCGTTTGGTTACAGGTCTGGACTATATGGTGGATGCATTAAAACTTACCATTCAAGCTTCCAAAGTTTCTGGCGAGTCACTACAGACGTGTGTGGCCTGCCGTTGTCCTGATGGAACTCAACACCTCTTCTGTTGACCAATTCTGACCGTTGCTAGTCAGTCACTAGCTTCAAATGGTCCAGTTGTTGACAGTAGATATCTGACTTTTGTGTTTGGCCCTACGGAAGAAATTCATAAAAAATTCCTATTCCCCCAAAAACACAGTAGAACCCTCCTGGATGTTAGTCCTGGTTTGGCCACCGCTTGAGCTGCTTTACAGCGTTTTGACCACCATCGTTTTCACACAATATTGTGGTATGTGACCCATTTCTCATCCCCAGTCACCATCCGCTTAAGAAATGGGTCGAATTTGATTGGCGCACCCATGTTTTCCGTTGTTTTTTGGTTTGACATCCAAACATCGAGTTTCTTTTTGAATCCAACTTTGCTCAAATGGCTTAAAACTATGTTATAGTCCATCTTTAGCTCCTGGGTGATGTTTAGACTACTAACATGCTGGTCAACTTCGATTATTTCTGTGGTGTTATTGACATTTTTGATGACGGGTGCGGGGCAACTTTAACACCAAAAATGCCTGAATGGATTCGACGAAACCACAATTGTGCGTAATTAGCTGTTACAGTATCGGCATTATAAACACCATTCAGAATTTCAGCCACTTGGCTTGCATTTTCACCTTTATCAAAGAAAAACTGTAAAATGCACTGGATTCTCTCTTTGTTGACTTCTATTTTTAACACCCTGTAACTCACAATTGAATGGACCAAACAAAAAAACAGCACAATAATTTTTTTAGTGAAAAATGTCACCTTGATAACGAGCATAAATTTGAAATTGTTTGATCAATACTTCACGAGATATTGACACTTCACCCATCTACCGAAAAAAAATCTATTTCTTTTCCCCCAAACTAATATTTACAAGCCCGTGAGGCCACTGGTAATTATCAAACTAGTTCTTAAGGAGACTTGGTACCCTTTGTGATTTATTTCTTTTTATGTCTTAAAAAATTATATTTTAGCATTTTATATAGTGTTTCTATTCCAGAAAATGATACGAGATGAAATTTTTTATATATTATTCACAAAAGTTTAAAAATTTAAATTTTTTGAAGAAAACTTGGAAAATTTTGAAATTTTACTCCTTTTCTGTAATTATTAATTTTTTAACCCTAATTTTTTGTATTATTCTTATGGATGTTATAAACAACTTTATGAATAGGTTTTACAATAACTTAATTCATTTTTGACAAAAAAAATAAAATGTTGATATACATGCGAAAAATCAATGAAAAAGCCTATATCTCTTATATTTTAATTTTTTTTAAAAAGTATTCAGTTTACAGCAAAATGGATCCCTAATTTTGTTACATGCTTTATATGCAACACACAGCAAAAAAATGGAAGTGATTGGTAAATAGTTGTTGAAGGGGTATCATTTTGAATGCACTAATGTTTCGAAAAACACAAACTGAGAAAAACCAATTTAAAGTTTATAATTATAAAAAAAATTATAAGTTTAAATAAACTTAAAACACAAAAGATATTATTTATCTATTTTTCTTGAAAATAATTGCATTTTCATATTTTTTCAACCCCTACATTTTTATAAATGATCAATTTTAAGAAGGTATTAATTACAAACAAGAAAATTCAGGAAAAAAATGTTAATTTTTTTCTGTCACGACAGAAAGTTTAGTTTTTTTCTTCACACATATTGAAATATTACATTCGTATGAAAAACATATCAGGAATAAGAACTGAAATAATGAAATTATTAATATAAAATGCGTTAATTCAAAAATTTTACATGCACACATTTCACAAAGAAGAACAATTACATTATAGTATTGCCTCGAAAATATTCTGCTTTATATATTACACATTCTTTTTATAGATATTATTTCTTTTTATAAAATAGATTTTTTTATCATATCATCATATTTTTAGCTTATTTTTTCTGAAAAGGGGCGTGGCAGAATCGCCTAATTTGTTTTCAAATAAAGTTTTCTTCAACTTCTAACTTTTCTTCTTGATCAAATGATATATCAATCGAAAGATAATAATGCAAATAATAAGATTAAGTAAAAATAAAAAAACGATATGTTGTTCATTTTGGGGGTACCAGTATTAGTATTAGTATTACTATTTTAAATTAATTTTAAAATACAATTTTTAGTACTGATACATTTATAAGTGTATTATATCATTGGAAATGTGTGTTTCATTTTTCTGTTGTATCCGAATGTATCCTTTTTTTACTTTCAGTATATATATATATATAATATATATTTTCGAATTCTCAATATGCTATATATATATATATAATCCCTCAATATGTTTGTTATCACGCCCCCTTAGGGGTCACGCCCCACAGTTTGAGAAGCACTGGCTTAGATGTAGCATCCCTGCTTCTTAAGCTCAAAGTTTGGGGTCCAATTAGGGCTGGAGTCAATATACTTTTGGATGCGAAAATCATTGCTACGCATGTCATCTGATTATAGGAGATCCCTTGATTATCAATTTTGCTCTGGTACTAAAGATAAAGTTGAATCATGGAAATATTTAGCGTCCGATGAGAGCTTGAAAATTAAAATTAATTATCGCATCCAAATTGGTAGTGACTACCGCTACTAGACGGCACCACCATAAATGACTCTAACATTTGTGATATGCAGTGTATGTAAAGGCTTAGTTGCCTATATGCAGCTCGTTCGGGAAAAAATGTTATATTGCTCTTGATTTCATTACAAAACACACGTGTTTTTGCTGTTTCTCATCCCCGAGATCAGCAGAGCTAGATCAGGTCCATGAATCCATTCATCCTGAAGAAGTCCAAAAACAATAGGGGATCTTGAACCAAGTCCTACATGGTAAGCCTCAAACAAGATAAAATGTGGCCAGGGGAGGTCTGAGCACAAGAACAATTAGTGCAATTTTCGAAATGTTTAATGCAATCGACAAAAGTCAATGACATCAGATGACCACTAAGGAAACGAGTAAGCACAGTTTGATCTCGCCTACTTCTGACCTGAACCAATGAGCCACCAGGGTATTTGCTCTGATACCATGGGTGCACTGGCGGGATCATCCAAATGGCCTTATTCTTTGTTTTATCTTTGAAAATAGTTTCAAATAAGTAAGAAGAGCGGCAGGCGTTGTAGTTTCGCCAACACCAGCCCTGGCTATCTTGTCCACAATTTCATTTCCAGCAATGTTGACATGAGCCGGGATCCACTGGAAGTGGATCTGACAAGAAAGGGAAAGTCTTTTTAGTATCTTGAAGAGGTCTGTATCTGTGTGATCCCTCACGTTGTGCCAATTAGCCATGTGCTGAATGGCACTTCTACTACCTGAAAAAATCCAGATATCGTGTAGCTGTGGAAACGACTCAGTATGGTTCAGTTCCTCAAGAATTGCAACAAGCTCGGAACGAAATTCCGAGCAAGAGTCCGGATTTTTTCTCTGGATTTTAATTTCCTGGTCACGAAAACTAATACAGATGCCACTGCCAGAACAGTCACTACAAAACACACGTGTGCATAGTTGTTAGTTTTTCAAAGTATATTCTTTAGGCTTAGAAATTGATTGCATTTAATGTAGCTCTCAATTTTATGAATAGCAGTTCCTTTTTAGAAGACCACCCATGCTTTAAATGATAGGTTGTCAGCGTGGGCGTTTTAAGGCTTTCAGAGGGCAGTAAAAGACCCAGCGTAAGTAAAGGGGTGTTCTGATGTCAAGGAGGGGCATGGGCAGATTAACCAAATATACTCTAAAAAAGACTAAAAAAAAGATACACGCTGATTATGTACTAACAAAAATAAAATGTGATACTAGTTACCTTATGTTGATTGTATGTATTTAAATCATTTTTACTAGGTGTACGAAAATTCATATATTTCGTTAGTTCGAAAAGTGGATTTAAAACTTAAAGATTAAATTACATTCAGGCCTGCATTAAATTGAATGATGTTCTAAATTTTTAATCTCTGTAGTGTACCTGTTGTCTTTGTCTGTGAGTAGTAGAAAAAAATGTTTCGCCCGCTGTATTTGTTTACGTATGTTATACAAGAAATATAATTAAATACGTTAACAAGGAATAAACGTATGATTCTTTAAAGGCTGAAACTGTAAATGTTTTTTTATTCTTTATAATGAAAGCAAAAGTTTATATTGTGAATTGCTTCATATCATCAAAACCTTCTATTAAAAAGCATCTTTATAACAGGTATAAGCTAAAACGTTTATTGCACTCTTTTAAAAAAAGAAGAAATTCAATAGCGTGTTTCAATTCCTACAATGTCCTATTTAAAACTGAAATATATAATATTACATATAAATTTAATATTACATATATTAAATATATCTGTGGCTATAGTTATTTCACATTCGCAAGTAAAAAGAATTGGGGGCCTTAGAGAAAAAAAAATAAAAATATATTCTATTAATAATGTATATATATTTTTAATTTGATTTTTATTTTCACCAATCATTATGAACGCTCTTATTTTTTTGGAGTGGGTGTGGGGCTGTATCGAAATGTTCACTAGAAAAGAAAACACCAGATCAAAAAAAGTTGTGAACCTATGCTTCAAATCATAAAGCTTTTACCACTAACATTTTCAAAAAATCTTTCTGTCAAACTTTTATTTTATGATTACTTATTCGAATATATATTATAAATGCGAAAGTTTGTGAGTATATTTGTGGGTCTTTCACGCAAAAACAACTGAATGGATTTTAATGAAACTTTACAGTAATATAGCTTATACATCAAAATAAACACATAGATTAAAATTTATAAAGATATTGTGAGAAGTTTTCAAAATATAATGACAATTGTCAAGAAAGGAAAAAATTCTGCCATTTGCAAAAAAGCCCGTGACAGCATTCATCTATCTTTTTTATCCCTTCTGTTTTGTCTACGCCATCCCTCAGTGCGCTTTCGCTTTTCATTTATTCCCTTCATCACTGTCATAACTATTTTTATTTTTAAAAGGGAGAGGTGGTGGCAAGATTTTAACATAAAATAAATACAACAAAAAGTAATATTAATGTATTACACTTCCTGATATAAATTATTTACACTATTTTAAGCGTTCATTACACAAAATTTGTAACTATGACAGTGGAAGGAAAACTATGAAATTAAAATAAAATATCAAAATGTTTTTATCATTTAGTTTTTTTTCTTTTTTAATGTTTTTTTTATAATTTTATGTATATATATATATATATATATATATATATATATATATATATATATATATATATATATATATATATATATGTGTGTGTGTGTGTGTGTGTGTGTGTTTTCTATTTAAAAGTATTTCTATTAATTCATTACTAAATTAATTTTTTGTTAATTAAAAAAGTACATTGTCTATTATTTTGGATAAAAATATATTTCAGAGACATGTTTAAGCTAACTAAAGAATCGTTTGCTTTTTATTGCTTCACATTAATAATTTTTTAACTAATGCAATATTGTTTTTTAAAAGTCATAGATAGAAATTTGAAGCTATATTTTATCTGTGAGGGGGAGGGGAAGAGGAAACAGTAATTTTACACTAAAAAAAACCGTGTTATGCCCGGCTAGAGGGAGGGGGAAAAAACCTGTCTTAAATCGAAAATATGTGGAACAAATTTTGAAAAAGGTAAATTTAATGAAATAATTTTAGAAATCACTCACATTGCGTGCGTACAAACACACACATAATTGCTGGCGTCATGAGTTAAAGAGAAAGCCCGTGCAAAGCCGGGCCATGCGGCTAGTATATATATATATTATATATATGTATGTATATATACCAAACTTTCCTCCGAGCATTAAATATTTTCATCATCACCAATTCCGTATTTAATATCATATATTCATATCAGAGCAGAACTTTCTACCCAACAGTTGTAAATGTATTGGTTGCATTTTCTCAGAATATACCCAATATCCGCCATTTCTTTCCTTGCGCTCGCTATGCCTCTTATCTTATAGAATACTTCATCAAATAATTCTCTATTGCCAGATCCAAAAATCCAAGTTTTGATCTCCAAACGATATTAGATCTTCTGAATGACGCACTCTCACTGCGAACGAGGATAAAAAAAATAAAGATCAAAAAGTCACTTACGGAGAACCCTAACGGTGACCTAAAAAATGTCAAAATAAAATTGCCTAGAGACTCTAGTACATCGAAAATGCTACAGAAAATCAATGAGTGCCGAAAGCCATATTTTTATATCGATATATAGCTCCGCTTTCATCATTGTCTGAGGAAATACATTTCTTCGGTTGCCTTCTGGGTCTAGAAATAAGCCAAGATTTTTTTTTCCTTTTTCCTTTTCTTTTTGAGGTAAATACATGTTTTCTTTCATTTTTTTTTTGATTTATTACGAGGGGCTAAGATATTGCTTCATGATTGAGATATCTGTTTTTGATGAACAAACATTATAGTTACAGATACAGTCTATGTCCAAGTACATCAAACAAAAATATAGGGTCATCTGTGAAAACCCTAGTAAATAGAACGAGATTACGAGGCTTCATGAGATATCTATAAAGGATATTTATACTCTCATGAATAAAATGTATGCTGTGACATACAATACATGATAAGAACTAAGCTCATATAAGTCGGTAGGCTCTTATCAAATAGTATACACAGTATAATATGAATAATATATGTGAATAGTGCCTGTTGAAGCAGTAGTACTTAATATTTTTGTTGGGCCTATAGTTCTAAATCACTAGTTAGGACCTAATATAAAAGAACATTTTTCCTTTTTGCATTTTACTGAAAAGTTAATTGCTACAATTTCTATTCAATTATTAACAGTAAAGATTAAAACAGCTGTCTGCAACATTATAGTGTATGAATGATCTAATATTGAAGTTTAAATATTTTAGCAAAACGCCGGCTGGGTGGGGTAGTTGGTTTGTCACTGGCCTTCTGCACCTAAGGTTGTGGGTTTGGTCCCGGCCCAAGTCGGTGGATTTCAATGATGCAGAAAATCGACAGCGTCCATCTCGTATACATGTAAAAAATCCCTTGAGTCCCCGTTTGGGTTAGGTGCTCTCGGCAAAATTAAATTCCAATGTACAATTTCACATCGTCACAGCACAGGTGCCCTCCTGTGGGTAGGAAAATGGGCGTTCAGAATTACTTACAGCAATTGGTATATGGTTCCACACTAATAAGTGATACCAGCTCCTGGGAATGTACTAGGTTTGCAAAGGTTCAACGCGTATATGGCCATATGCATAAAACTCTACATATGCCCAACCAAAACAAAAATCTCTTTCAAAGGTAAAATTATTTAGTTCAATTAAAATAAAATAGGAAGCCCAGCGGTTGAGTATAGCGCTTCCACACCACAGGCTCAAACTCTAGGCTGGGCAAGGTAGACAAAACCCTTTATCCCTTCATGGGGTCAATAATAGAGAAATGAGTACCAAACATGCTTGGGAACTAAACACTAGGGATTTCACATCAGATTGACCACCTGACTGGAACATCTGTTTATGCACCTCTGTACCCAAGGTCATGAAACCTGAGAAGAGCATAGTAGGCCTTGATCCTTATGGGCTGTTGCACCACTGAATTAGTTAGTTAAAATAATATATTCTGGGCTTGAGATAACTATACAATAGTATCCAAAATATTTTTAAAAGCTACTTAACAATACAATAGCTTTAACAATACTTTTTTAAGTTAATAAAATGTGATACAAATGGTTGAAATACTAATTTTCTTTGTATTATTTACAAAAATAACAAATATTGTTAAAGATTTTATTTATTTATTAATTTTTTTTTCATTTCACAAAATAATTTTTTGAAAAAATTCATGTTTTTTGTTGATAAATCTTATTTTTTAATTTCATGTATTGTAAAAATTATAAATTATTTACAATAAATTGTGATTTTCCAATTATGTTATTTCGATTGATTGTAATGATAGTTTATTATGAAACGTTGGTGCGTTAAATCAATGGCGACAGAAAAAACATTATACTTCTTAACTAGTTATAGAAATAAAAGACACTTAATTTGTGCAGAAACTAGAACGAGTTACATGCAAAACAGTTTTAGAATAATTTCTTGAAAATTATTACCATCAAAGTTTTTATAAAAGAAATAAATATTTAAAATTGTATGGGATACACATTAATAACGTATTAATAGGAATCTAAGCCTCTCTTTTTTCCAATACTAATGCTATTAAAAATCGGGTGCGGCTTCGAATCGAGAGCGGAAAATTCGTTGGATGGGGTAAATTGAACATGATACTGATGGTTATAGAAATTACAAATTCAGCAATTTAGGTACGTATTTAAAATTTTTAATCCTTCTGTGTTTTACAAATTTATTATTCAATTCTTATTAGCTATCATTTTGTTATTTTTTTAATGTTCTAAACATCACATATTGTTAAACCTTTTTTGTTTTATTTTTATTTTTGCCCAAAAACGTATTGAGAATTTGAGATGTGGCTTAGAATCCATGGCAGCTTAGACGTGCAAATATGACACTTAAAGTAAAGAATTTTGCACATGTAGGCTGTTAATCCCACGTATGCGTTACTGCTCTTTTTGATGTATATATATATATATAAAAAATTCTTAATAAAGACTTCGAATACTGAGAGAGAATTCACATTTTAATACTATAAATAGTCTCAGTGATGTTAATTTTGTAGCGAGAGCCGAAAATATAATATTCAAATAGATATAATTTTTTTTAAAATTAAAACCGAATAGTTCCATTCTTTTAAAGCTGTTTTATAAAGAAATAAGGTTTCAAAAAATTACAAAATGGTTAAAGTATATCCTTAATTTAAAAAGTTATAAGCATATGAAAATATGAAATATTTCTGCAATAAACATTAAGTTAATTTTACGTTGCTTATGCTATTTTCTAAACTATTAGCCTTTGATGTATAAAACTTTATAAAGTTATAAAATGTATCACGCTCTTTAAACTCTACTTATAATGGTGTTATATATCTT
The DNA here is from genome assembly GCA_019973935.1 of Trichonephila clavipes. Classification (NCBI taxonomy): domain Eukaryota; kingdom Metazoa; phylum Arthropoda; class Arachnida; order Araneae; family Nephilidae; genus Trichonephila; species Trichonephila clavipes. The sequence continues at coordinate 30,467 of BMAU01021051.1, read as the reverse complement.
TTGTATTTCGAAATATTTGAAAAATATTATTATTTTTTAAATTTATGCAGTTTATTTTTTATGTCTTAAAAATATATATAATTTATTATTCTATTTATTTAAAAACGGGTACAGTGTAATAAGGATACATTTAATTTTATAATTCAACTTTTTGCTTTTAATTAAAGCTACTATTTTGAAAAATATGCGCAAGATAAGACTTAAATAATATTTCTTACATTCATATGCCAAAAATTTTTAAAATTATAAAGAAAAATATTTGAAATATTTTACATTTATTGAAACCTCATTTTTTTTAAAATTAATGTGTAAAAGAATCGAATTATTTAATTTTAATCTAACATAACTGCATCTAATTGAAAGTAGTTTGTATCTTCAGTTCTCAAGACCCCTGACAATACCCTTTAAATCCAATGAAGTGTTTATAAATATTGACTCTTTTGAATACCATTTTATAGTACTTTTCTAAAAAAAAAAATTACAATTTAATTTTCGATTAACGGGCTTCAATACATCAATTAAGCACACAGCTCTAAATTTGCAGAAAACTTTCTTATCAAGAATTCGAATAAGTTTAGCTTACAACATACTTAGTGTCACAAGGAAATCAAAACCCACTATAAATAAAATACAGAATTACTCAATCTGCAATAGTCAATGTTAAGATCGAATTTATGGAAACCAATATGGATTGCTGGCGCCCGCCTTGGAATTATGATCACTCGTTTTTAGCTACTTTTATAATCTTTTATTATGTTTATCCCCTTTGACATTAAGATATCTCTTTTTGTCCCAATTTTTTCCCTTTTTTTTTCCACTTTTTTCCCAGCAATTTCCTTCAGTGATCTAATGGGATTCCCTGCAATAAGCATCATACTCAAAATGGCTGCTGTTTAAAGTTGTGTGTATAATGTGCCATTAGTGTGAGAGGGATCTTCCCCAAAATGAAGGAAAAAATGATTTGTTTTTCCTACCACCAATTGAGTAGTTAATTCTGATGATGAAAATGATAAATTTATGCGCATTTATTTATTTAATGATGGATATCATGTGAATTGTATGTATTTGGTAATGGCATTCCTTAGAGCTAATTTTAGGCTACACACGTTACTGAATCATATCATATTACCAATATTAATATTATTTTAAGAAAAAAGTTTAAATAAGGATAAAAATCTAGTTCTATAGAAAGGTAATCAGTTAGTGTTTGCAATGAGAAAGTTTTATAATCTGGTCTACTATTTTATTGATGATAAAACAATAGAGCAGCATTACAGCAATAAAAAGATAATGTAAAAAAACCCATTCAAATTCGGTAATTTTTCTAATAATAAATTTCTATTTGTGCAGAAGGAGTTTATTTTCTTCACTAAAACATTATATATTTAACACGATTTACTAATTTTTGATTGAAATCAGTACAATGTCAGGTATAAACCAGGGGTGGACAACCTTTTTGGTAAGAGTGCCAATATCTGAATTCCAATCATTACGCGTGTCACTTCCCAATTTTCCAGCAAACAAAATGATATATAATGGTGGTAAAGTGTTACTTATTGGCTTATGGAATTTTTACGGGTTAGTATATTTTTAATGGTAGTCTAAGTAGTGAAAAAACATAAAAATAATATAATAAATACTATTGTTAATAAACGATTTACTTAATTTTTATAAAGTTTTTTAGGTATACAATAAAAATTATTAACTTTAAATATTTTCAATTTTCTAATTCATGACTAAACAGTCCGTACTTGCTTAATGCGGCTTTTGAATTTGTAGTTTTTTTTTTTTACTAAGTCATATATACTTGGATTAGAACTTGAAGAACTTAAGTTGTTTTAGGAATACATCAGTTAATTTTGAGCGATATTATGATGTTATATATATTATGTTAGTAATAGAAAACATTTATTCATAAACTTGTGTTGATACAAATCTACAACAATATCTGGCAGCCAAATCGTGTACAATTTCCCATCGCTTCAAATTTCCAACACTTAATGTACTTTGGATCATTTGTGTTGAAATAAATTACTTACATTTGCCTTCAAGTCTAGTATGGTGATATAGGTTAATAATTCCAATTTGGACATCAGGCGGGTAACAATTAACGTCTTGTAGAGAAATTGAAATGAATTTATGAAAATATCAGCTTTTTAATCGTTTTGAAAATTTTCCAACCTAGAACTCAAAGAATCCTGCAAAATGAATTTTAAATTTTTAAATCTGTTATTTCTCGGAGCATTATTAACTTTGGTAGATGTATTCAATAATTATTGACTTGCTTTTTTCTTCAAGATAAAGGTGCAAATGTAGGCTTTCAAAAGATACATGACCATCTAGGGTAGGAGTAAAATTCAATCTTTCCCCTCTAAGCTTAAATTTGAATTATTTAAATGTCAAGTAATATCAGTAAGAAAATTTTAGCTTACAGCTATTTTGATTCCTTGAGTAGCAAGGCAGTTCATTTTTTTTACTGATAATTTAAAATACGGTCCCTCAAATTCCAAAACGTCGGGTGTGCACTTCCGATGAAACGCCAGTGCACTCTACAAGGAAGGGGTCTTCTTTACATGATAATTTACTATTGCAATTCAATTAATTGTGGTTAAAATAAATTTTGAGCTTTTTTTGTCTGAAACAACTGCATTCTAATGAAATTGTAAGTAAAAAATGCAATTTTTATTATATTTTCAAATTTTTCAATAAGTCTTCACGTGCCAATGGTGCAACTCTACCGTGCCACCCTGTGACGCACGTGCCGTGAGTTGGCCACCCTGGTATAAACATTGACTTCGAGAATACTGATTGTGCTAGCTTGATCTTAACCCTACTCACAATAACTTTAGATATGTCAACTTACTGCCTACTTTAACCTAATTATATTAATAAGCCGTAAAAATTAAACTATGGGGGAGTTTATATGCAAACTCAAAGACTAAAAATGTGTATTGAGAAGATATTGACTGGATTTATTAAAAATGGGAGAAGCTTCAGGGATGCAAATGATCCAATTTTCAGATTCATTTGAGCATGTGACGCTTTGAAAGCAATTTCAATGACAATGCATGCCTGGTCATAAAAGGGTGTATAATAGAGCACTAAATTCATTTCAACTCGAAATGTTCTGGTGATCGCATCGTTTCCCATTGATCTATGCTTGAAAGAAAAGTTTACAAGGGATATAAGCACCTGGGTGAATATGACAAAGGTAGTGGAACTTACTCTGAGAATGTGAATGATCTAACTCATTGGTGTAGAAAACTTTTAAATCATGTAACATTAAAATGAAAAAAAAAAAAACTTATAGGTGTAATCATACATATAATTTTCAATACGGTATTATCTTTGTATTACGCTGAAAATTAATACTGATGGGGATAGGATGGATCCATTAAGCAATGCTTAACCTTATTTCACTGTCCTAAATCAGAGGCATTTTCAGAAATCATAATAGTTCTCTATTTTATTTTGATATCTCTTTCAGTTTTTACAATATTTATACAATTTTTATTTATGCATATATATATATATATATATATATATATATATATATATATATATATATATATGTGTGTGTGTGTGTGTGTGTGTGTGAGCGCTGAATGCGTGCCTCGTCTCGCAAATTTCAAAATTTCTGACCTAAAATTAGATTGCTTTTTGGTATATTTTAATGTGAAATATAGCAAATAGCTTGCTTAATAATCAATTGTCGTGTGATTTCTGTTTTTTTCTTGGTTTTATTTCCTTTGTAAATTATATTTTGAATGTCAATAAAAATCTTTTATATAAAAACACATTTCTTTTCTTTGCTTTTATTTCATAACCCAAACTGCTTATGTTTTCAATTAAACATTCTGATTTATTCCCCCTTCTAAGAACATAAGCAGTAAGCATTAATCATTACTTAATAATTTTTAAAATGTTCAATGCTGGGATCGGTAATATATTTAACTGCTATGGTTTTATCAAACTATTATTTAGTATAGAATATGAGAATGCAATTTTTACTTTTTACTTTTTAGTTTTCTCAAACACACATATTGCTACTAAATATTTTAACTTGGAGACAGGGGTATTCTGCTTTTGCTTTAGATTGGTTCATTGTTCAATGGATGCTTTAGAAGCCTTTTCAATAAAAATACACAATTCCTGCCAAGTCAATAATGAAAAACAGTATTTTTTCGGAAGCCTTCCTCTTTCTTTTAAGTAATAACTAATAATCCAATGATTCACAAAGCGAGTGTCTTTTTGCAGGATGTAAGGAATTAAAAAATCAAAGTGATGGCTTTTAACTACACTTAATGGCTTAACTACCCATCAGAATGTAATAAACTGTCCATTCGTGGAATGTAAAACACTTCGAGATTTTTCGGGTGCAGTTCGATCGGTCGAATTATTTAGCAATCAAATATGATAAACTTTTTACACTGGCTTCATTAGTAAAGATGCGGATGTTACAGTAAAAGATACAATGCGTACTTTGATTAATAGAATTTAAATCAGTCACGTGTTCGAACAGAGTGGAATGTCGTTACTGGCTTATCTAATAGACTTATAAGGACTCCTACAGACTGAATCACGCACATGAACAATGCTGTCTCCTATCACAAAAACTTAAGGATACTTGCCAGTTTGAGTTACCAAAGTTCTCATCACCTTAAAAGTTCTTTCCCACTCGTGGATAGATTTTTATACATGAGGGTCGACATTCCATTCTATTAGAACACGTCACTGAACACGCGTGGCTGATTTAAGTTCCGCTAACCAAAGTACGTACTGCATCTTTTACTGTGGCATTCACATATGTGCTAATGAAGTCAAAGTAAATAATTTATCGCATGCGATTGCCGAATAATGTTCGCACGTGCGACTAATCGAACTAACCCCAAAAAATATTTGAGAGTTTTCCAATCCGTGGATCAAAAGTTTATTACATTATGATGGGTAGTTCTGTATTAAACAGCTAATACTTTTGGATACTTCAAGACCGGACAACCTTTGTTTTCATGTAAAGCAAAGATACAAAATCATTATTTTCTTAAAAAGCGTATTAATAAATCAAATATATTTATTCAACCACCAAACAAACGAATAAAGAAAGCTTAAAACTTTAATTTACTAAATAATTTTAAATCGAAGTTCAGGACTATAAGTCAATTTTATCTTTACTGCATTGATTCTTGTAACAATTTTAAATCCTAATATTTAATTGAGGGATCATTTGCAGAGAATTATAGTTAAGAAGCATTAATCTCTTTCCAAGAGACAACACTACTTTAATCTCAGAATCCCTTTTAAAATGGAGTCTTACTCTAGATTAAGTTAATATAAGGGGAAAATTTCAAAGCAATGATAATCTTTGACTGGAGCATACTGGTTAATCCTTGTTAAGTCTTCAGTGAAAATGCGGATACCTTTCAGTTAAGCTATGCTGTGTTAAAAGAGGTTCTGCGGATTGAAGTAACGTTGATAACATGATCCTATGAATCCTTACATGATATTGTCTTTCAGTATTTATTTTTATTTTAAAATGGTTCAGTTTAATGTTTAAATTACACATATACTTTCTTTCATAAATATTGTTTTTATGCGCGTTTTGTTTACTCATGTTTTCAAAAATGATATAGAATATTTATTTTGTTGAAACTCTTTACATTTTTTGGATCCTTGTATCTAAGACTTGGCAAATAATTCTGAATTGTTTTCTTATTGTTTTATAAACCCTTCTTAAATTTTTACCATCATTAAAGCCTTTCAAAATTCTGTGTGTGTCTGTGTTATTTATTTGATATACATATTAATTTTATTTTTATTAATAGTTTGGCGTTACCCTTTTCCGGGTGTTTCGTTATAATACATGATATATATATATATATGGATACATATTTTTAAATTATTATCTTTTAAATTGTAAAATTGCTAAATTTCTCCTCTCGATTGTATTTGAAAAGGTTTTTTAAATCTTCAACTCTTCAATCAGAAAGAAAAGGGCTTTAATTTTTAAACAGAATCTATTTGTCTTACTCATTAGTAGTCGAATTCCGCAAAACTCGTGCATATCAAACTTCTTTCTCAGTGAAAGAAACATGGTTATTAAAACAAATTAAAAACCAGTTAGCTACTGCTCAACTACATTTATAAAATAACCTTTTCTTTTGTCCAGAAGAATGTAGAGCCAAATTTAAAACTTCTTGGGCACAAATTAAAGCACAATACATTTAAATTACACAAATTAAAATAGAAAAAGAAATACAATACACATATACTATCGATTAAAATAAAAATAACTTCAAAGCATCATTTTTTCAGCAAAAACCTCAATCGATCGAATGACAAAAGCAGCCATTTATTGGAACGCTGCGAATTAAGCCCAGTTCCACCTCGTTGGCTTAAATTAAGTTGGTGACTAATCTAACTAGGACACCTGTCAAGTCAGGTGCCATCCAACTTCGAACTTATGCCTGGTCATCCCCGCAAATATCTTAAAGAAATGAGCAAATAAAAAGAAAGAGCTATAATGCAGCGTCGCATTGACTTGGCAAAAATTTGTCTCCTTTGACAAATTGATGTGGACGCCAATCGTCCGTTAGCTTTGCGCAGTATGACACTAAATCCAATAAATTAGGTTCATCTTTTATTAGTGCTTCTACCTTCCCATTAAGAGTGACAGCCGAAAGGTAATTTTGCAAAGTAAGAAAATCATATTCATTGATGTCTATCCCAAGAAAAAGGGTCTCCCAATTACTTGCATCGCGAGATTGGTTGTCAAGAAAAATGTGAAAGATTGTCCTCTCTTGACATTCATGTCTCTTTTTCGCCTTTTATACGGAAGAGAAGTTACATTGGAGTTTTATTAATGTGTGGAATAATTACATTTTATGATGTAATTATTATAGGATTAGATGGACGTATTAAAAAAGAGATAGAACTTAATCATTTTGGTAGTGCTTTATCTTATAATTGAACATATACGCTGCTCAAAATAATTAAAAGATATTGCGGTTTTAGGTGGATCTTGTGGTTGGAAAACTTTTTAGCTGATTGATACATGGTTGACAGACGTAGTAGGTTATGTGAGAATAAATTACACATGTTTGGCAGAAAAAAAAATACATTTTATTGCGCATTTGTGTACGAAAGGAAAAAAACACAATTTGTGCATATGAGAAAAAAAGAATAAGAAAAGGTGTTTTCTTCAAAGGAAATAATTTTCAGTAGGGGGTATGGTTTCCACGGACGGCCAGCAACGTTGAGCACCTTTGAGGCATGGAGTCAATGAGGCTATTAATCACGAGTTGGGGTATTTTGTCCCACTCTTCCAGAAGAGCTCTTTCTAGTTCTTGGAGAGTTTGTGGGGTAGTTGGCCGCCAGCAACTCGTCTTCCTAAAGCGTCCCAAACGTGCTCTATTGGATTAATGTCTGGAGAACACGTTGTTCATTCCATTCGTAGGATTCCTTCCTCGAAAAGGAAATCCTCCACTAGGTTAGCACGATGTGGCCTGCACTTGTCATCCATTAAAATGAAGTCATCTCCGATTCCTTCAGCGTAAGGAACTACAATAATTCTGAGGATATCATCCCTATATCGGCGAGCAGTCAGAGGGACATCTCGAATGATGTAGAGGTCTTTGCAACCGTCAATGGAAAATCCACCATACACCAACACTCCCCCACCGCCAAATCTGACGCTTTCGTGCACGAACGCAGGATTATTCTTACTGCCACGGTCCATCCAGATGAAAATACGCCTATTATCTAGATGAACAGAAATACGGGACTCGTGTGAAAAAAGAACATTGCTTCATTCATTTCTCCTCCAGTTCATATGCTCTGTTGCCCAATCCCTGTGGTCGCGACGATGCCTTGATGTTAGTCTAACACATACCATCGGTCGACGAGGATAAATACCTACACCATAGAGCCGGTTTCGTATCTGGCGCGAAAGTGGTACTGCTTATCGTCCAGAAAATATCCAGGAAAAGGACCGATAACCGACATGCAGTATCATGGTGTGGGCCGGCATCATGATCAATGGCCGCACGCGCCTACATGTGGTTGCGAATGGGACTATGACGAGCCAACGATACATTGATGAAGTTCTACTTCCTCATGTTCGTCTTTTCCGTGGTGCTGTCGGTGATAAATTTGTTTTTATGGACGACAACGCAACATGTCATCGAACACTCACTGTTCAGGATTGTCTAGACAGCGAGGGTATTTAACATCTCGTATGGCCAGCGTGTTCTTCAGATCTAAACCCCATTGAAAATCTGTAGGATGCTTTGGGGAGGCAAGTTGCTGGTCGAAAGTATCCTTCGACAAGCAAGAACACCCTCATCCGTGCACTCACAGAGGAATGGGATAAATTGGCTCAACAGCTGCTGGATAATGTTGTGCAAAGTATGGTACGACGTGTGGAATATTGCATCATACTCCACGGTGGACATATCCCGTACTGATACCTTTCTTTAAGGTGCTTGCTGACTTTTAGAAGCGTTGTTCCATTTCTCCGTACGCAGATCAAATGAACATTTTTTTTCTTTCAAATGTTTCACAGCTTTTGTACTTTCCAGAACAATAAATTTTCTTTATTCTAATGTCTGAACAGTGTGGCAACTATATTTTATCCTACTAGGCCTCATGTCTCGCTTAATGTTATGCTACATAGCAATTTGTGATCCGTCCTTAGCAATTGTCCAGCAGTGCATAACAGGCTTCATAGGATGTCTTTGTTACCGATGGTATATTACCACTAACAGAACACTTTGTTGCTCTGTTACAAATATTATTCTCGAAAGCCTATTAATCATCTCCTAAAAGAGATCTTCGAGAAAAAGTGTCATTGATTGATTCACCTTTATTGGTATTTTTGCAAATACAGCACTTTCGTTATAAATCAAACAATTACTGATCATGTTTGTTTTTCACTAAAAAATAGTCAACCTCCCAATCGTCATGTAACGATAGATTTTCTTCGAATATTTTTCGCTTGTAAGATATAAAAGATAGTTAAAAATGAGTTCCACTCATAAAATTGTCACTACTCCACTGCTGTATGTTATTATTAACTGTAACCATTGCAAATAGGAAAATATTTTTAATTCGCACCCGTATGACACCAACAACAAAAAGCAAAATTGATAGGTTTGATTTCTTGACAGAGAATTCCCCACTAAATTTCTAATACAATGTTCTTAAACAAGTGAATTTCTCCGAGCAATGGGCCATGACCGGGCCACTTAAAAAGGCTCGGTTAGCCGCATGTGGCCCGCGGGCCGCAGGTCGAGTATCGCTGGTTTATTCCTTTAGTTAACACGCATACTAACGCAAACAGAGATTCGCTACGAATGAAATACGATTTATTTAACTCTTTCAGGACGGGGCAATTTTCTGCCAGCCGCTCACTAGGAACGGGGTGAATGCGTAAGGACTACTCCCTTCAGTACGGGGCGTTTTTGTCGCTAAGCTTAACTTAAGAAAAAAAACGTATACATAATAAAATTTCAGTCCTAACGAAATAATGTTTGGTTTCCCTTTAGATTATTACACAAGTTTTCAGTTACATTAAAATTAGAATGTAATAACGTTTTTCCTTTAACTCAGTGTTTCTCAAATTCGAAAACAAAAGATTTTTAAAAAATAATTAATTTACTGAAGGAAAATAAATAAAACGTATTCCGACATAATAAAAAATAAAACACACATTTACACTGATATAATACACTTATAAATATATCGTTACTGTGCAATGTATATAATTAATTTAACAATACTAAGTCAAGGACAAGTTTAATAATTGCGAGTGACCCCATGATCTTGTTATATATAAAATCATACGCAAAAATTAACAATTATCTTGATAATATGTACGGTTTATAATTAAGCCCTTAAATGCCGATTAAAAAGACGCGATTCTCTCCCCAATGCCACTATTTAACACGTTGCAAGCGTATGTTGTGTATTAGGGGTGGAATAGAAAAGGAATAAATATGCTAATCCTTTGAAATAAGTAAATCGTTCGCAAACACTATAAAGATCTATTTATTGCATTCCAAAGCATTCGGAATAATTTTATGGATATCATTTCACAGTGAAGATCGTACTTTGGAAAGACGTATATATACGTCCAGAAATTTAATGATTTGGCTGAGCGAGACGTGTATATACGTCGGTGGCCCATAAAATATTAAAGTCGTATTGTAGCTTTAGTGTCAAAGTATAGCATTATTGAATTCAATACATTGTTATTGTATGGAGGGGGGGCGCGATGAAAATGATAATGAGATAGTGGGTAGAGTAAAGTTTGAGAAGCACTGCTTTAACTTATATGAAATTATATGAAAAAATGTTACTTACATTGGGAAATAAATTTCGTAAGCACTATTCATTTTTTTCCAAAATTTTCATTGACAAAACACATTAATACACTTTCAAATTAACAAAAAAAATTCCGACAAAGATTATTTACCAAAAGAAATAACAAAATTAAAATGAAGACTGAGTGTGGAAAATCTCGAAGCATGGAGAGACGCTAAGACCTACATTGTTTGATTTGCAAGCATAAAATGTTCGCTTTTTTTTAATTACACACGGTTTGTGACTATACACTTTAGCTTTTTTGACCCTTTTTGTTCATATTAAGAGAGGTTAGGAAAATGCTTTCAAAACAATCAAATATTAATTTGAAGTCAAGGTTTTTGAAATAAGAAAAGTACGCGAAATATATTCGAAAGCAACAAAAACCTTAACAGAACTGACGCTAAAACTCTATAACACTCCACGACGTTAAGAAAAAGAAAATAAAAAATCATTGGGAGAGTTATTAGAAAAACGCGAATGTCTTACATCAAGTGGAAAATTTATGAGCCGAGCTCTGTTTGTTGACCTTTCAAATACCCCTCCCCCCTACTCAGCTGATGTGCTAAATATCAACTCCAGCCAGAATATAAACTAATTGAAGGTCTGGGTACTCTAGCTACTTTCGATTTCAATATGATGGACATAAGGTGCCATCTAGGGGTCATTAAAAACGCTCCAGCTGAAAATGCTCATTTGAACTGCCCGTTCCTCCACAGCACCTTTGTAAAATGCATATTTGAAACACTCGTCTATGGGATGCATCCGTGAAGAATGCATATTTGCATTTCCCGTCACGAAGGGGTTTTAAAATGTCAATACGATTAATTTAATTGAACACACTTTTTTACAATCCAGTCTTCTTTTGAAAAGCAATTTGAGTAAACCAATATTATTTACATATTCGTGTTTAACATTTTATGTTCAGTTTAAGATTCCTTACCATCCTTTTCTGTCCCGGACACACACATCTATGAAAGAGAAGCATGGAGCTATGCCCACGGTTCAGTAGAAAGCCCTTACCAATATAGTATCCCAACCTATTTTCCATTTTCATAAAGATTTATCGCTTCTCCTCCGTTAGCAAGGCCTTTACGCTCCCACCAACATGGTTTTTTCATAAACTGGATTTTATATTTTATCCTGACGCAAAACCTCTTCCGATTACCGCACTAGAAAAAAAGATGCTGCGTAGATTTTCCTCTAAAAATTTATCTAACAGAAATATATATGTATCCCAAACACGAGTGTACGTAGATAATAAATCAATACAACTTCACAACTTGGAGTTGCTCCAGTGACTATAAATAGATCTTCTCTGTGTCCTGCATCATATGAGTCCTACGCGCTATGTTCCGAACCTTATCTTCTAGAGCGAAGACTTTAATTCGCTGCCGCCATGTATATGAATGAGTAGGATGATGAATGTGAAATAGCGATTCGTTCACTCATGCATGGATTCGTGGATGTTTTATACACCCGATGATTCCCTGCTGATACTAAGCAGATTGCCGTAACTCTGAACAACGCTTGCTGGCGCCTAAAGTAAAGGTTTTTTAAAGGGTGGATAGCTGAAAATGAACCAGCATTGTTTGTTATGGATTTATGTGTGTGGATGTATGAATTTTATAAAAAAGATCAAAAATAATGTAATTAATTTAATTTTATAATGGGGTTGCAGTTGTTTGAAGATTTATTGTTAATGTAGTAGATATAAGCAGAGCATTATTGATCAGAATTTTTAAAGTTTTTTGTTCAGTACTTTCTTTCTCACTATAGCGAATTAATTAAATGATGTATCCGCTGTTTCTTAAAAACTTATTTCATATATTTTTATAGGAAAAGCTCTTTAAAAATCAATATTGAATCATGGATTATGACGATAGAATATATATACAGTGGCTCTTAAAAGTGTTATATTTGACTAAAAAAAATAATATACTGGAATTGTAATTTTTTAATAATATCTACAATTTGTTCTTGTTAAAATAACGTAATCAATTTTTAAAACATAGCATAAGAACTTCAATATTTTATGGCTAACATATACATTTACTTTTTCCTTCCCTTTTTTCCAATACTTTTTCAAGTTTTCTAAAAGCACATGTACATACATTAATTTTATTTCTTGTTTTAAAAGTTTCATTGTATGTAAAATATAAATTACTAGTATCATTAGGTATACTGCCACAACATAATATAATATTACTTGGTTTTTAATAAAAAATAATCCAAACTCTCTCTTTTCTTTAGCATCAACTAAAATTTGAAGAAATTTTTGACACACCCTGCTAGTTAACTTGCAATTTTCTATATAATTTAATGTTTTCGACTAACTAAAATTGATACATCGTAATTGTATTTTTTTGAAAATGTCTAGAACTTGTTCAACTTATTGAAATAACGTAGTTCACTTTTAAAAGATAGTATAACTATTATTTTAAACAAGTAATATAAAAAAATTAAGTCAAATCCTACTCAGATCAACCAAGAAAAATTTTATTTTAGTTACTTTTTACTAAATAGTTACAATTAATATAAATATTATATACATAGGACAGAATGAGAACATTTAGTGATAATTACGGACACAAGTCGCCAAAATGGTCGCTAAGTCGCTAATGTGGCTGTATTTTTAATTCTTTAAATAATTAGTTTTAATCAATTACATTTTATTAATTATAATTAAATTACAGTATTGCCATCTAAAATAACCATGCATATAAAATTCCATCTCGATTGAGCGTTTTTATTAACAAATGAAAATTCCACCAAGGTAAATAAGTAAATAAATATTTAGAGAGTGTGAGCTAATAGTAGGAATTGAAAATTAATAATGAAAGAAATACTCAAAAAGTAAACGACAAAAGTATTCGTACATTAAAAAACAACTGCACCCAATTGCTTTAAATATAGTATATATAGTAATTTTTTTAGCACTTAGTAGCATATCTTTTACTATTCACAACAACTTTTATATGTCTTAGTATAGATTTCATCAGTTATTTGTAATTTCTGCATCGATGTTTCTTCATTCTTCTGTGATTATTGTTTTTACTTCACATTTTGTTGTTATAGGCCTTGTTTTCTTACTTAAAATTCTCATCAAATATGTTCTAATGGGCTTAAATCACGCAATTTAGGAGATGTTTTCAAAATTTGGGGACAGTTATAAGGACACAACACGATTCCCAATATCATCAAAAAATATTAAATTACCTCATCCTGAAGCCAATTCACACCCCGACGCAAGAACACCTACATCCCCATACTTCACTCTTCCAACTAAATTATTAGGATTAAGTTTCAGAAAGTTCAACGTTGACTTTAAATTGGTTTGGAATGGTAACAAATTCAACATTTTTGATTTCGTATAACATCTTGAAGAAGAAAAAATAAGAAATCCCCAAAAAAATTGTTGTCCCATATAAATGTGTGTCTCTTTAGACAGCTTAAAAAAGTATTTGAAAAAAAGAGAGAGAAAGTAAAATGTGTGTGTGTGTATGTGTTAACCGTAGAATATTGATATTAAATATTTTTTCATAAGACAAAATGTCAAAGGTTTTTGAATATGTGTTCCGACAAAAATGAAACCCCTTGTTTATATTATAAAACTCCTAGATAAATTTTGAACACAAGTTGATTTGTTCTTATTTTATATGCCTCGAACTAAATTGTAAATACATCTACTTCTTTTTCGACTTTTAGTATAAAAAAACTATTTTCATCTTAATGTTATGCATTAGTTTTTTTTCTGCAAAAAAATAACAGCTTATGGTACTTTTATCATAATTATATGAAGGTTACATATGCGTGTTTCAAGAATTTTTCCTGTTTATCTAATAAGTCCCTATGAATTAGGGTTTAAAACCACATGCCCTTGGGCACCATGGCGCTCGTTGCTTATTAACGTGTTCCCGCATTAGATTACTATTACAATACATTACAATGATTTGTATATTTTGATTTTACGATATTAATCATAAAATAAATCACGATCTACTGATGAACACCTTATACATTGCTTAAGAGCAGGAGTAACGTCATACCACAATAACTACGAAGCAATAGCCGATAAAATGCAATGCCAAAAATCGCATTGCATAGACTTTTTAAGTAGTAATGAATATTTTTTATGCATTACTCAATAATTACTTTGCATACTTTTAAATAAAAAGTTTTATTCTTGGGATTAAAATTTTTTTGTGCAATATGTGCATGTATTAATTCCATCCAACAATAAATTCCCCTTAAAAATAAATGGTACCGTTCAGAAAGTTCTTTAAAATAGCCTATTTGAGACAAAATTTTCGGGGCTCTGCTCTAAGTAGTTGAAACAATGTTCAAAACACCTGTAATATTTTGCGCCAATATTTCCGCAAAACCAAATTTTCTAAGAAATTTTTAAAAGTAGCAATTTATTAAATATACTGGTAGGCTATAAACACAATTCAGATGGATTTTTTTGTTTAAATCCCTTAACTCTCAAGTTATTTTGATGGTTTGGATGCAGAAATTGTCATTTTTTTTATTGCAAAAATGAATTTTTAGTACAAAATAAAATATACTTAGTAGTTAAAAATTGATATTTTGAATTACCTGCCTAAACATTTTTAAGGTTTTGTAGCAACTGCATATTTTCTTCAGGTGGCTGTCACATGCCATGGTGATGTTCATTTTTAGTGGAGCATTATATTTTTTAAAATATAAGCAAAAATAAATAAAAATGAGTACCTATTATTAGTTTAATAATTCAGTTTTGTGTGTGGTATGAATTGAAACAGTTTTGCCTGCCCGCAAACATTACATCGAAGTCGTGTTTCTGTCTCGTCTTCTTTCTACTTTACATTTTTTTTTGAATAACAAACTTTTCACTGTCTCAAAGCTTCACATTTCGCAGGAATAAGAGAGATATGCGATTTAAAATTTCGTTCACTATAACGGTCAGAGTTATCCACTGTAGTTGGTCCGCCAGGATTCCTTTAAGCAAAAGCTGCATCATCATATTTATGTAAAAACTGTTCTACAAGTTGAATTTGAAATTTTAAAAACATAATAGTTTCCCAACTACATTTTTGTAGAGTCAAATCCATTCTATATTATACCTCGTCAAGTAAATGTAAAAATATCTTTTCTGGAGCTTTTGGACTGTCGAACGAAATGACATTTCCCGCAGCAATCTACACCACGCATAGTTAGATTGTAGTAAAATGCAGTCTTGGCTTGAGAATATCTTCATTGTTTTATTTATTTATATTTTTTGAAGCTGATCATGTAAGCACACTCATGTCCATAAATTAAGGATAGTTCAGAATCCCACAGAAATTGAACTCTGAAATAAAAATTTCTCCTGTAGAATTATCACACATATCTAGAAGAAGAATATGCAAATTACAGAAAACCAACAGATGGCGGCGCGGATAGTACGTCACAATAACGAGAGTGTAAAAGAGGGGTATATAAGGAATGGTGGCAAAGAAGTAAAATTGTTCACAAGCACTTTAAAAGTCTTTCAGTGCAATAACCGCATGGTTATGGCACAAAGGAAGCAATTGGATGATTTTTACGTGGTAGAATTATTGGACGAATGGAATGTGGACGTAACCAGCTGGAAGTATGCGAAGAACTTGAAATCACCCAGAGTCATCTCCAAGCTTTGGTGACGATTCTAAGATGATGATAATGTGAGTAGATGTTACAGCACAGGTCGCCCCAGAGTTACAACGCCGAATGAGCACCGTTATTTGGCAGTTATTGCCAAAAGAAACAGATGGATCACAGCATTAGATCTATCTCCTCAACTCTCTTCAGCTTCCAGTAGGACAGTTTCAAGGCAGACCGTGTACAGACGCTTAGGGTACATTGGTCTATATGCTCGTAGATCTGTTAGATGTGTTCCACTTACCGCAACACACTGTCGCCTGCGATTAACCTGGAGAGAGCATACATTTTGGACACCACAACAGTGATCTTGTGGGATGTTTTCCGACGATTCCAAGTTTAGTTTGCAGTCTGATTCTCCCCGGAATTTTATATGGAGAGCGCCAGGTACCCGTTACCACCAAGAGAACACCATTGAATGAAACCATTACATTGGTGCAGGATGGCTCGTTTGTGGAGGAATTATTCTTGGTTCCTGAACTGACCTGCATGCTCAGAGTGTAACGATGACAGGCCACATCTATCGGGATGTCATTCTGGAACAACATATACATTTGTTTCGGGACGCCAAGGGTGCTGAATTTCTGTTTATGGATGATAACGCCCGTCCTCACCGTGCAAACATTGTAGACGAATGCTTTCAGTCGGAGGATATCACCCGTATGGATTGACCAGCATACTCACCGGACTTGAATCCAATAGAACATGTGTGGGATATGCTTGACCGACGAATTGCAGCCCGTCAGCACCCTCCCACCTGTCTACCGGAACTTTGGAGAGCATTGCTTGATGAGTGGTGTAATATTCCCCAAGATCAGACTGATAGTTTGATACTCAGAATGCCTAGGCGTTGTAAGGCCTGTATTGTATCGTCCGGGAGACATACTCCGTATCAACCATCATACTAACCATGTTATACTGTTTTTTGTAAATATGTTCTTTTTTTAAATTTGCTCCACGGAGTAAAAATTTCAATTTTTATTAATTATGTCAAACATATAGCATGTTTTTTGAACTTGGCCTTTTGCTTTATATACTCCTGTTTGTGAAAATTGCAACACCACGAAGGACCTACGCGAGTAAGCTGAAATTTTCAGGAAATGTAAAGTAGGGCATGATATGCAAACGATTAGAATTGCAGACCGGTAGCGCATGTTTATGCTGAGCAGCGCCCTCTGAAGGGCGGATCGAACCAAATATAAATAGACGGCTGTAGCGAGGCGTGTATGATTATCGGTGGTTATATGCTAGTGTAAACGTTAACTGAATCTTTACTATGCCTTGTCGACGAAAGGGAGCGAAATTTGAGCAAATTTCGGAGTTTGAACGAGGCAAAATCGTCGGCCTTCGTGAAGCTGGATTGTCTTATGGTGCAGTAGCGGCTCGTGTGCAGCGTAACAGCAGCGCAATCATGCGTGTTTCGAAGCAGTGGACGGACGAGGGTCGGACAGCTCGAAAATCCGGGAGTGGACCCCGAAATGTGACGTCAGCTCCCGATGACAGACGCCTGGTGTGAATGGCTCAGACGGACCACACAGCTTCTTCAAGACAATTGGCAGCACAGTGGTCAACAGCTACACGTGTTTCATTGTGTGCTTCATCAATTCAGAGACGTCTGCTGACGCGTGGGCTGCGCGCAAGGATTCCTTTATACAGGATTCCTCTCACGCAAAACCATCGACACCTGAGACTACACTGGGCCAATGTGCATAGGAGCTGGCGTGCTGATTGGCAGCAGGTCGTCTTTTCTGACGAATCTCGGTTCAATTTGTGGCACCATGATGGCAGAATTCGTGTCAGGTGCTATGCCGGTGAACGGCACATTCCGGAGTGCATTATCGAACGCCACAGTAGATGAACACCCGGAGTTAAGGTCTGGGGTGCCAAAGCATATCATGGACGATCACAATTGCTACGAATTGTGGGCAATTTGAACAGTACCCGATACATAAACGAAGTTTTAGAGCCCCAAGATATTCCTTTCCTGCAAGGATTGCCAGGGACTGTATTCTAGCAGGATAATGCCCGTCCACATGTCGCCAAGACTGTCAAATCCTATCTTGATTCGCAGCAGGTACAGCTTCTTCCTTGGCCTGCGTATTCGCCGGATATGTCTCCGATTGAACATGTGTGGGATATCGTTGGGGGACGTCTCGCTCGTGATCTACGTCCTGTTGTTTCGATAGACGAATTTTGGTTGCGCATACAAACAATATGGAATACTCTTCCGCAGGCAGATATTCAAAATTTGTTTAACTCCATGCCGCGTCGTGTAGCAGCTCTTATTGCGGCGCGTGGTGGCCACACAAAATACTAATTTCTATCTCTTTTAATTGTTTGTTTGGTTTGAAAATGTAATCATTTATTTGTACCATTAACACTCAACTGTGTATTAAATTTCATTCAACTATGATGCTTCCTTCATGGTGTTGCAATTTTCACAAACAGGAGTTTAAATAGACTTTACAAATAAATCAAACTTGTTTTGCTTCTGTCTCTTTCTTTGCCTGAACTTTATTATCCTTAATTTATGGACATGAGTATATTATGCGTACTGCTCATCAAACACCATTTATTTAATTGAGCCAAAAATATTGTTTCTCGAAATAAATTCAGGTTTGGCAAAGATATAAAACAAAAATAAACTTTTCCCGATATGTGTTCGGGAATAACGCAAAGATACAATGAAAAAATTACCCCTCATAATACTCGGGCGTGAAGTTTTGGAGCACTAGTGCTGTTCGTCAGATAATCTCGGGAATAGACAGTCAAAAAAGGTTAAGTTCATTTATATACTTTCAGAACAGCCCTATTCTATAATTGTATTATAATAATGAGTTAATTAAATAACTCTAAGAAAATAACACTTCTCGAAATTAAGTTTTTGTGAAAAATAATCAAATCAACACCTGCAATTATATAATACTTTCTTCATACCTCTTCGCCTCTAAATGGAATATTTTATCTCTACCAAAACATCGCATCTAGTTATATGCATAGATCTGCAGCTCACACACGTAACAGAAGACAAGCCTGACGGAATATATATAGCGAGGAACAAGGGAGTCAAGCTCTAAGTAAATTGAACTGAATAAACACTTTCACAGAAAAGCCTTGAGAAACTTTTACATTCATTCCTAATCTCGAACACCCCGTAAAGGCTAGAGGAGCATAAAATTAGCCAGAAAGAGGGTGGTAGTAAGCAATTATGGTGTGCAAATAATTAAAAGAGAAAGTGAGAGACTAGTTTCTAGTCTAAGAGGGTCTAGTCGTGTTAATTGCGTCTGGAAAATCTGAGTCTTCACAATGGATAAATTTTGGCGTGATGAGAAAATTCTCAGCTTCCAGTTATTTTATAAGTGAATTCATTTCAATTACATGTGTGAATTTCACAGGCATGTAATTCATAAAAGATAAGGGAATATTTATGCACGAATTTGGAATTTGGCTTGGTATTTAAAAACGAATTAAGGTTAGTGTTAGGTAATTTTAGTAGAATATTTTAGGGGATATGTGAAGGGTTGCTTAGAAATGTGAAGTTGGTTGCGTTAAGAAACTCGTAACAACTTAAATATAAATCCATGATATATTTGAAATTTAATGAAAATTATTTGTTATGTATTATAAAGTTTATATATATATATATATATATAGAGAGAGAGAGAGAGAGAGAGACATTTGTGTGTGTGTAATAATTCCCTCTAGTATCCTTTTTGTTTACTATTTTTACTAATATTTAAACAAAATTTAATTCTTCAGTTGATAAATAACACTGTAAACTTAATCGTAATAGGCTAGTCCGAAATCCCTTTATTGCCCATTCTGCCCAATCAGAACAACTATTATATAATAGTCACTGCCGCTATAATAGCGGAAATGTTGTGTAATCGCTCACTTTGCATTTGTGTTCGTCTTATGGAATCTTGCTAGATCTTGTCGCTTTTTTAATGTGCCTGCTTCCGTGTTCTTATCCAATATATTTGAAATACAACTGTTAATTGTCCACCTACGTTATGTGTGTGTGAAATAAAAGATTAACGTCCACTGAAGATGTTTTCTTGAAACCACTCTATAAATACCGCACTCGGCCTACACTCTACCGAAAGTCGGCAGGATTGTTTTCTACGGTGAAGATGTGCAAGAAAAAGATGAAATATTACAAGAAATAATATGTTCAAGTTATTTCGCGTTCCCAGCGACATACCACAAGAATAACACAAAGGCAAATATAGCGATTACACAAGATTTTCGCTTTTATACCGGCAATGACTATTATATAATAGTGGTTTTGATTGGATAGAATGGGCGTGATAGGGATTTCGGACTAGCTAATTATGATTACGATTATAGTGTTATTTTTAAAACAAATAATTAAAGTTTGATTAAATATTAGTAAAAATAGTTAACAAAAAGGATACTAGAGGGAAGTATTACTTATATATATATATATATATATATATATATATATAGATGTCGCCATTAGTTTTAGTTATGCTGTTTTTTGTGCTTGGTGTTAGTATACTCTTAGAATCGGAATACATCGGGTAAGATTTTAGTTTTTTCGCACATTTTCATTATTATTACTTATGGTCATAATCATTATTAACCTCTATTTCAAATATTTTTGTTCATATATATTTATATTTGTCTATTTCGTCCGGATTCTTACAGCAGTTTAATTTTCCAATTCTATTCTAAAGATGTTATATTCAACCACGTGGGTTTTGGGGCCTTTAACTTTGTTTATCTCCTATGCTATATTATGTCCAGAGTTTCCGCTGAAGGGGAAGGTTGAGATCTCGCAAAACACTGTTTAACCCTGTTTCACTGTCCTAAGCCAGTGACAGCTCGGGAAACCATAATAGTATTTTCACTCTAGCTTTATTCCTCTTTTTTGGTTTGTAATGGTTCCATGTCCTTGGTTCTTTTGGTTTGTTCTTAAGATGTTTTAGGATTTATTAGTCTTCCTTTTAATTTATTTACTGCTCTCTCTCTCTCTCTCTCTCTCTCTCTCTATATATATATATATATATATGTGTGTGTGTGTGTGTGTATTAACAACTATTGTTGCACGTGCCGGCTGGGGGACCAAGTTGGTTAAGCGTTGGATTATTACACCCAATTTTACGCATCAGCCCTGGTCCAACTCGGTGGGTTTTCATATTGATGAAAGTCGACAGCGCCCATGTTCTATGATTATGTGGCATGTTAAAGTTCCCTAGAGTATCTGTTTGACTTCAATGCTCTCTGCAAAATTAAAATGCATTGATTCATTTCACATCATCAGAGGAAGAACTGGGCTTCAAAATTACATGTATGCCATGTACTTGAAAGAATAACCCTCTCTATTGCTTGTTAATTAACCAGACATTTCGGGGAAGATCTTGAAAATTATAAGTCACACAAACCACTCAAACAACATTTAACAAAGAAAATAGCCGCAGCGGCTTTGCAGTGCTACTTTTGCGTATTTAACCACATGAAATGCTTGTAGTATGGACGAGGCAATACTACTTATGGTAATGGAATGAGTTAAGACAAAATAAATCTTCATTTTGTCTCAGTATTTTTACTCTCCTATGTATGATTAATACATATCATGTATACCACTGTGTTTGAAAAATGAGTTGATTACATAATATGTGTTAGAAAAACACTTATTATATACTATTCGTTATTATTAGAAAATAATTCTACTTTTTCAAAAGAATTAATAGAAAAATGATTATACATTTATTTAATAACTATCGAAATAAATAGTTTAATGAATGCTTAAGATTTATATACTTCAATCAAATGCATGCTTGAAATGAGAAATAAAATTTAATTTTTTCTGGTAGGTTCTGTTAAAATGTAAAATTTTAAAAAAAATATGAAGTTCTATAAATTTGTAAAAAAAAAATAATAATGTACATTTTTTGTTTAAATTTCAGATTGATCTTCTTTAAATGAAGGAAAGCGCCACAGAATTCTGAAGAAATAAATCCGGAGTGCAAATTGGCAGTTATTTGGAAAAGTGGCCGACAAAAAAGTGAGTCCAAAGAATGTTCTAGAGATACATACGCAAAGAAAACAAAGGCAAAGTTTAATATAAAGCGAAATTATTCCAAATCTCTTAAAATTATCATTTGAAACTTCTAGAGTATAAGATCTTAATATTGAAAGAAAGGAGAAAATCTCTCATATCAACAAAAAACAATAAAAAGTTTATTAATCTGTCAAATCTACCTTTATAGTTGTGATTAACTCCAAAATAATCAAGTCGGAAATTTTTCTGAAAGTACATTATGGAGAAAATCAGTATAATCCGTTTAATCAACCAATGAATGTCAAATTATTAGAAATATTGAATATCTTACAAATTATTATACATTAAAACTGTACATGCGGAAGATATTCGTTCAATTCTCTATAATATTTATCACCATTCTGTAAATAAAACTGCTAAATTAAAATGGTTGGATTTTGTTGTCTCGCAGTAAAAGGCAATGCATTGAATGATATTATGTTACACTTGCTTGCGAGTTGAATATACTTTCCTGAATTGAAGTTAAACAACTTAAGACATCCGAAAACAATGAATTACAAAATCTATATTTGTATTTTCACTTTTTACTATATATGTATTTGCTCAAACATAACAGACACTTCAGGTACTGAAGATCAGAAGCTCATCACTGCAAGTGCTCTGAAAGAGAGAGAAATTATGTTCTCTGAATGTGGCGGGGTTCTGAGAAATTCCAAAGGCATCATCTCAACTCCGAACTATCCAGAACCATACCCAGTTCCCATAAACTGTAGATGGGTAATTGAAGCCCCATCGGATAAAGTGATTGCAATCTACTTTACCCAGTTCTACATGCGAGAAGGTTTAACTGTAACGGAATACGCCTTCTTCTCAGAAAGTCTATATATGGGTAAGAAGGAATTCGGCATGATCAGCTCAGACAGAGAGCCCACATATTTAGTGAGCAACAAACCAGTTCTGGTTCTTGATTTCCTTGTCCGGGAATCCGGGAACATTCATATGCGGGTGAGAGAGCATTTACTTGATGTGTTTGGGTTCAATATCACGTATGAGATTGTTGGAAGAAATGAAACCATCCGGAAAGATGCCTGCTTGTACCACCATTGTTCCTTCACAGGCTCTTGTTATGCGGTTGAATTCTTTACCGGATATTTGTGTCACTGTTTTGCTGACTTTTATGGCGCGGAATGCCAGTATAGTCCGGGATGTGAGCCAGGAGCTGAGTCTTTGTGCCAAAATGGAGGAACTTGTCGGTAAGTAGATTCCTTAATTGCATGGTTACAGTAGATGTATTTTTGTTGCATGGTTACATCGTATGTTTTGCAGTCATGCATATTTTAATGAGAAGTTGGTGTTCCCCTAAATTGTCTACTTCTAACACTTTTGTTTAGATACTAATAAGTAATACTTCATAGTTAATTTAGTTTCTAGATAAAAAAAAGTTCATAATAAACAATCTATTAAAATACTTATAAAAAGTAAATTGCAACATAAACATTAAACTGATTTTAAAGCATCATGGATATTCACACACCGAGACTAGAGGATGCTAGAGGATGAATATAATGTTAGGTTTTCTGAAAGATATCAATTTCTATTTTAAAATCAAAAAAGGGTTTTAAATTGGGTTGATAAAATAGAACATGAGACTGTGAACACAAATCAAAGACGCAAGCAAGGATGAAATGGCTTTAATAAATATTCCTATTTGATATATGATTACTCTAAATTACCTTTCATTACTCATACATTTTAATATCGGCTGGTAAATGAGTTAAATAAATTAGCTCAAATAACATGACAACGTAAATACTATTATTTGCATTTGGAATGTATCAATATTCTTCAAAAATCTTTGAAAAGTTTTAAATACGTTTCTCTCAAAACTAAATCCCTTATTAAAGATATTTAAGAATTCAATATGAAACAAAATATTTGTTTGACTCGAAAGCTTTCAAAATATACACTAAATGATCTGATAAATATCTACCTTGAAATGCATTTTGTTACAATTTACCGTTACATCAAATGTAATGGCAGATTTGTTTATACCTTAACATAATACTCTTAAGATAATTTTTAAATTATTTATATGTAAAAAAAGAAAAATATTTTAATTACGTAAGTTTAGGTAAACATGAAATAAAATGCACCAAAAGCGAAACTTCTCAATGAAGAATCTCATGTATTCTGTAGTTACATTTAAATATTTGCTTCATGTATACCTATGATTAAAAGTACATATAGTTCTAAGAAGTATTATTCTACAATGAAGTTATTTAAATATGTTCTGTATGGAAGTAGAGCTAAGAACGAATACCGTTTCTTTCATGTTTAATCCAAATTTCAAGGAAATAAATTCAAAAATATTCGTCGATCCGCTGGTGTCATTAATATATTATACTTATGGAGTCATTAAAAATTTATCTGGTGCTGTATCTAGTACTGTGTGGATTAGGACTGTAACGTTCGACAAGTCAAAATGAATTCTTGAATAAATTTACAAAGATGTATCTACAGGAAAAAGCGTCGAAGGTTAGTTATGAATGTATTTATGAGTTCTAAAGGTACTGAAAGCCCATGTGTCGACTCTTAATCCCCTTTTCCAGCTATGAAGGCATTCCGCATTTTGAGTAAGTCTGTGATCTTATTCACGCGTCATACATATATTATACTCCCCTTATTCTTTCTTTTCATGCATGTAAAGTTGCTCACTGAGGATTTCAATCTGCTTAAAATTCACGCTCTTTGTCAAGGTTTTTAAAAGCATATAAGTTTTTAGGATACATACATTTTAAACATGTGTGTTATCATTTCTTTTTTCTCTCTATTTAAATAATATATCATAGTCGCATGGCGATTTTTATGAATCTTGACATTCGCGTTTTTGGCAATCCAGATATGACAAAAGGTGTCTGTGATAGATATGTCTTCTCAAAATTTCGGTATTACTGATGTAAAGCAAACATTAAGCCTAATGCTATGAAATTTTTTACTGATTTAATAACAGGCACATATTTACCTAAATGTAGGCGAAATTTTTGGATGTGTTCAATCCTCTATATTTAAGTGACAATTTCTTCAACAGGGTTACCAAATTTTACACCAGCAAGTATACGTGTTCACCACAAAGAGTTAAAACAACTTGAAAAAGAATTTGCAAACTAATTCTGTATATAGGCCCTATGTAATATAGACAAAAATGTCTCCGGGCGTAAAATATCCTCTTAAACGTATGAAACCCGTTTTTCTAGACTCTCGCTCACTGTGACAGCAGTATACTCATGTGCCATGTCGACGATAAGACAATGTACAGTGTTCTGCAAGACATGACCTCTCCAGGGATGACTTAAGAATTCTTGAGGTCCTGGGCCCCTACACAAATGTAGGTCCTACCTATGAACCTTATCAAATACTCGCGCAAACAGTAACCCGAAACAAATGAATGTGCATGATTTAAAATTGTACTAACCGTCTGGACTGACTGCCATCATTTGACTTAATGTATCCGACTACGTTCGGAACCGTGATTTTGCAAAAGCGTTTAAATGGATAATATTTATGATATTTAGTGTCTCTTAAATTATAAAATGTATATCAAATAGTTTTATGAATATCCTAAGAGTAAAAAATTATTTAAGTACAATATTTTGACAAAAAATGAACATAAAATGGCCCATTTTTCAAAATATACTTGTTTTGTGAAAAGTGCTTCTAGTATAAAAATATTTTGCCTGTATATAGCTCAGACCACTGAACAGAGGCTCAACTAGAATTTTTAAAATACATAACTTAGAAGTGGGTTCATCTATGTTTTACGAAAACAGAGGGGGAAAAGTTTAAGAAAAAAATGCCGATAACTAATTTAATTGGTTGCGACTCTGAAAATAATGTGAATAGTTCAAAAAAAAAAATAGTTCGGACTCTCTGGAGAAGTCTTTACTTTATATAAACAAAATATTATTATTTTAGAAGCGTTTTTTATAAAAGGAGAACATTTTGAAAAAAGATTATTCTAATTTAATTTTTTGCCAAAATATTGCATTTATATAATTTATTTTTATCAAAATGTCCTTAAAACAATTTTATACATGTATTCTAATCTAAGTCACACTAAATATCACGAAAATTATCTATTTATGCGGGTTTTTTTAAATCAAGGTTCCGAACGTTGTCGGATACCTTAACGAGGAATGGTGGTAGGTCTAGGCCTAGACAAGGATGACGGTCATCACATAATAATAAAATCTGACTACGGTTGACAGTTGACATATGCTCTGAAATTCCCAGTTTTTTGGAGAATACAACTTGAAATAACATATTACCTTTAAAATTATTCGAATCATGATTTTATTAAGTCTGAGTCGAGAAAGACTAGAAGCTTCAATGAGGCCGAGGCCCTGGGCACGGATCCAGTTAATCCTTGCCTTAAGACGTCCCTGCACCTCTCCATGTAACACTCCTCTAGTGAACTAGTTGCTAATATATTTCCTGTACTAATATATCAGGATTTTCAAACATCAGTATTCTATTTAATAACTTTATTTCAATAAAACATTTTTAAAATTTAAATCAAGGAAAATAAAACTACTCGAAAGTGTGAGACGATAAAAGCTGAAGAATCGTGAAAGTGAGATATTGAAGAGTAATAGATAACTGGATAAACTTTCTCTTTACATAGTAATATCAATAGAACTTGTGCGTGTGTGAATTCACTTCTGCAGGGTTACTTGTCCATCATTTGTTATTTCACATTCAGCATATTTAGGTTTTCTTTGGATGTTTATTCCTATATTGAGCCTTTTTATTTATTCACAACTGGTAACATTTAGTCAGTTATATTCTTCACAAATGCTCGTATTCAGCCTGTTTATTTCTACACAAATGCTGGTTCAATTTCAAAGTAGTAAGTCATCACGCACACACACAAAAGAAATCACAAGACACCACGAATTGAGTTTATTTGCATTCTTCTAGACTATATTTGTCAAACATCGGCTGGGTACTTATAATATGAATCCGAATGTTTAATTATGACTTAATGGACTTTGTTTATTAAATATATATCATTATTTAGTTCTCAATATCAATAGAAATTTTATACACAGCATCACGTGTCCATTTAGTTGCTGTTTAATATTTGTATCAACTGGAATATATGAAATATTATACATTGAAAAATATTATTTGATTCTTTTTCATTATATTTTCTGTATTAGTTTACTTTTTCCGTTATTTATATTTACTTATGGCATAACATATTTTTTTCTAAAGAAAAGGCCGAAGTTAATTCCGTCTAAACAGTAAAATAATAACTAAATTTATATACAAGATGTCGAAACATACCTAAAGTTTTAAGATTGTGTAACATTAAAAAACTGCACCAACCTTAAGGTTATTTTATTAGTTAGACTGAAAGTTATGTTTTCAACCTTCAAAAATGCGTATAGTTCTTGGAAACATAATGATAATTTATCAAAAAATAAAAAATTGAAGAAATGCATCTTCCTTATAAAATATACAAAGATTTACAAGACTTTTATTGGAATAGAAAAACCAGACTTCCTCTCAAATCCATCCCTAATGCTTAGTTCTAATTCAAGATAATCCTTTTGTTTGCAAAAACATTTCGAACATTTTCTCCGTTCCCCTAACCAACTCAACCATACCATCAGCAAAGACGATTCCCCAAAGATCCCTCTTCCTTTCTTTGATTGTTCGTCAAAGGCTTGGGTTAGGGAAAGGAACAACGTCATGTTTCGTGTCGAAGATAAATGAAACTCTAGAGCAAGAAGAAGCTGTGACATTCATTGATACAAACGACCAATGGCGTTCGAGAATCTTGGAGCGTTAATTCGAGAAATAGCCGTGAGCGTTTTAGAGAATGATAAATCTTCATAACCCTATCATTACACTGTTCATCTTGCTTGGACATATTAATTCCCTTATGCTGAAGAAAGTATTCAGCAAAGAAAACAATTCCTTACAATTTGTCTCTTATATTTATCTGAATAAAGTGCATAAGGAAGAAGAGCTTTTAGATAAAATCATATTAGAGCATCTGAAAATCATAGATTGAGCAAAATCTTTTATTTAATGTAAAAAGTTTGAATCAATTTGTCATTTCTTGGAAAGTATAAAAAATTCTACTTAGTTTTACTTAAGATTATAATTAAGAGTTAATAAGATGTAATTACTTAAGAGATTTACCGCCCATCCGGTATAGTGGTTAGTGACGCTAACTGCCATTGCGTTAGGCCTGGATTTGAATGCCGGAGAAGATATGAATACTTGTAAAAATATAGTGCCTTTGCGGCGTGTAGGTACTCTAAATAGCCAACAAGCCGAAAGTCCTCTAGGAAGTTTTAGAAAGGTGAAGAGAAGTGGGATGCCTCTGACCACTCCCAAGGTGTTTTCTCTCAAAATTGGGGTAGAACCAAGGTAAATCGTATTATCACCTGCATGGTGCTCAAAGGCTACTGCTGACGACTGGCATACATGTAGCCCTTTGGTACGATGAATTTCGTGGACCTTGATTTGATGTTACTTTCGGTCAGGTGGCATAAGTAACAATAACAGATTTATTTTGGTATCACAGGTAATAAGAATTATAAAAAAGATTTAATTCAGCAGGTAAATTTTAAAATGTTCTCTAAGTATTATTTTCAAAACGGATGGTAAATTCTGTATATTATGTTTCAATTTATAAAGTTAATGAATAAAAGCTGGATAAGTCACCTGTAGCCTAGTGATTATAGTCATGGACTCGTGGACGGAGTATCACAGGTTCGAGTTGGGGTGTTTCTGAATACCCACCGTGTATAGGGGACTGATGAATGTTGAATCTATCAAGACTCGATGTGATTTGACTGGTGTGATAGTTCAGATGGGAAGAGGATGTCTCTTGATCCAGGGAACGTGGTCTTTTGCCAGTAGCTTTCGTGTTGCTTAACAGTGCAACATCAATATAACAGAACGACCAATATACGGACGACCTTGCGAAGGCGGCTACCAGCAATCCTGTGGATTCGGAAGACCACATGGTCCTTACGTCGACTGATATGTACTCCAGGGTTAAAGAATTAATATATAGAACCTGGGTAGTCCCTCCTGTATACCCATGGTACTTTCAAAGACACCCTGGATCCGCCATATCATTCAAGGGTTCCAGATCATATCAAACGTCATTCTCGCGATTTTCGACTGGTCACCTGAGGTGCATGAATTTTGAGAGTGGTAAAAAAAGCTTCCCAATTTACCCCAAATGTAACATCAGTCCTTTTTCTCCTCAGGACATTCTGCAATGTCTG
The DNA here is from genome assembly GCA_019973935.1 of Trichonephila clavipes. Classification (NCBI taxonomy): domain Eukaryota; kingdom Metazoa; phylum Arthropoda; class Arachnida; order Araneae; family Nephilidae; genus Trichonephila; species Trichonephila clavipes. The sequence goes on along the minus strand of BMAU01021051.1, from coordinate 1,109 downwards.
GGGTTTTCCTGTGAGGAGGCTGTTGCATCCCCCTCTGCTGTTCTTAGATTTTGTACATATTTATGGACTCATGGATCAGGTCTAGTTTCACTAGACCAGATGGGTATTAGTCCCACCACCACATCCACATCAATATAACATTCACTCAAAAATAACAAAACATCAAAACATAAATATGGGTGGTAACAGATACCTTTAAACTTCTCTCAATTAATCTTTTTAATTGCTCCTTTATTCAGAAACCAATAATTCCCATGTATTTTTCTTCTTATTTCTTCTTAATGTTATTTAAATAATTTTGTCTTATTTTAATTATTTCAGTGCTCGTGATTCCCTTCTTATTTTCCTAAAGAATATATAATTGTTCTTTCGCAATCAATATTACATAGCGTATTACAGTATATTTTATTGTTATTAAGAGCAAAATGTTACCTCAAGACATTAACAAATTTTATTAATTTTCAATTAGCAAATTTAACATTTTCCTAATAACGGATACACCTGCTTCAGAATGCAATAATACCTCGATTTGTGCTACCCCAAGGAATGCGAACCCAGAGTTAGGCAATTTTTAAATCTCTTCGATTCGTCTTTTGTTTGAGCGCTACACAACCCTATTACTCACTCCATGATTCCTGTTTAGCTAATGTACATGTTCGGACGTATCCCGCGGATTGGATGCTTAGCCATAAAAATTTATTTTAATTTACTACAATGTAATGAATAGCTTCTGGATTCCCATAATCTGATAATTGATGAGCTCTTAAAAATCCATGAAGGTTAAGGCATAAAATCCTATAAACAGCATTTATAAAGAAAAATACTAACTACAAGTTTTCGTACATTGTAAAACACTTACAGATGGTTGAGATAAATTTAGCACTAAAGTATCAGAGGCATAAAATCACTACTGAAATTCTGATAAATTTGTGTCGAAATTTTAGTCATGCGAGGTATACTAATTTCAACTAAACAGATGCAAAAAACTTACAAAAAACAAATACATTTTCTAATGGTCTTCAATCTTTTTTCTAAGATTCAATTTCCAAAATAGCCATATTAGTTAACGCTGTTTTTGTGATATTTCCTTTGAAAACTGTAACTAAGTA